>JAVJIF010032926.1:0-77500 GCA_038442645.1 Agave tequilana
AGCTCTCTCCCTCACAATCACTCTCTTTTACATTGAATTCTAGGGAAGAGAAGATCATAGAGAGCTACAAACCCTAAACAAAAACTATCAAATACAAAACTATGAACTAAACTCTCTCTCTTCTCTGATCAGTCCCAGCTCGCAGGTGAAGGTCCAGTATTTATAGCAGAAATGAGAAGCTTCGAGATCAAAGTTTGTTGCCACAAAATCCGGGGCTCAACGCCAGGATCTTGCCGCACCCACTTGCGTTTCCCCGCGGCCAGATCTGGGCCGTTGATCTGGATTTTTCTGTTGGAGTTTGTTGAGAGTTAGTTTGGCCACATGGTATATCCAGAATCTTCATTTGTTGCGAGGATCTCTCTGGATCTGGATTGAGATTTTGGCTTTATCTTTAATCTTTTAATTAATCACCTTAATTATTGCTATTAGGTAATTAATTGGCTAACTCTCCTTTAAGTATGTACCTGTAAATATGTAGAGAAGAGGAGTAAAAATCACATATTTATTTGTAATATGCTGGGAATTATGATGTAAAATATGCAATATTGGATACCAATCAAAAGCAGCAATGCCTTGTGTTTGCCTCGTTTTCATAAGCGAAGCTACTGTACCGCAGCGTACTCACTGGGTCCACGGCCGCGAGGCTAGGGCCAAAGTGTTATCTAAGGCTAATCCCCTTCGCAGCGGCATAGCGGATAAAGCACCACAGCGTGCTCCGCTTTCCAGTTCGTCAAGTGCTAAGCTCGCATCTGTTGGCGAAGCTAGAACAAAAGCGCTATTCAGTGCTAATCCCTTCTGCAGGGATAAGAGGAACGGCACGTCTCCTGTGTACACTCCAAAGAGGCCTCTCCATGGGGTTATCCAGGCTCTAATAGGCTTGGCTTGCAGGAACTCCTGGCGAACAAACGAAAGTCGGAGTCTTTCCGAACTACTCCCCCCTATTGTCAACAAAGGGATGCCAGCTGGTGACAGTCCATTCAACTCGTTGTCGGTTACGACCAATCCTCGCCACTTCTCCATGCCGGCAATCAGTCTTTGATCGGCTATCTGTACGTGTCCCAATGAAGCATCGCAAAAGGAGCATCTTACGAGATCCAGCCTCTGCATCCGTCAACATGACCGGAAGAGACGAGAGTCCCCAGATCCAGATTACAGCCCAGGCTTAGGCGAAGTCTTGGTGCGTGAAGAAGGTGTTTTCCGAAACACCAGATCTAGGGTGGCGATACCCTATAATTATGAGCAGCCTTCCTCTTCGACAGCCTTAACCTCGTCACAGCCCAGGAGATCACCCCAACCATCAGATGAAGAAGATGAAGACAGTGGGTACGCCTCTTCGGGGACAGTTAGCTCAGTGCAAACAAACAAAGCATCAGTCAATATGGCTGATAACGGTAACGACGACCTTCGTCGGCGCCTGGAAGCTCAGGAGCAAACTTCTAAGACCCAGCAAGAAGCCCTGGACAATATCCAACAGATGCTTGCTCGACTCCTCAGCAATCGGAATGACAATGATGTCGGGAGCAATCACGATGAGGAGGAACATTTCAGCAATGAGCAGCCAAAGATAGAGAAATTCAAGGAGGGTTCTTCCTTAGACGCCGAAGTCCTTAAAGGCCTCCAAGCTCAAATTGCATCCCTAACTCAGAGGGATGAATTAAAGAAAGTAGGGGCAATCCGTCCTTAACCGCTAGAGTGGGATTTGGTGCCATATCCACCGAAGTTCAAACCACCAACGTTGCATACGTATGATGGTAAGAGCTCGCCAAATCAGCATATCTATTACTTCTGGTCCCAGACTGGTAATGTTATAAGCAACGACGCCATTATGGCTAGGCTGTTCATTGGCACCTTAAAGGGGGTGGCATTCGACTGGTTCTGAAGTCTCCCTTCGGGCTCTATCAATTCCTGGATCGACCTGGAAACTCGGTTCCTCTCTCGTTTCTATGAGGACGACACCGAAGTGACCATGGACAAGCTCCTCTCCACCATACAAAAGAAGGGCGAATCTGTCCGTGACTATATTGAGCGGTTCAGAAATTATCCTTGATGTGTCCAGCAGGGATGCCATTACCTATGCTCTTACAGACATGCAGACACAACTTCTTAGACCAAGTGGAAGTTCGCATGGGGGCTGTCAAAGCCCACACTTAGAAGGAATTGGTCGAACAAGCTGAGATAGCCGAAAAGTCGGCTAAAAAGTTCGAACCATCCGCCCCTAGAGGCAAATGGGGTATGAACAATAAAGGGCGTAGCGATCTCCCGTAGTCTTCTCAAGCTAAAGGAAAAGAGACTATGTCTGTGGAGTTATCCGGAGATGTGCAGTCGAAGGCCACGAAGAGCGGCTTCAACAATCAGGAGCCTAAGTTCCCTCCAAAAAAGTACTCCTTCAAAGACGATCAGGTGGTCACGATATTCCATCTGCTCCACAAAGGGAATAAGATGAAGCTACCAGATGCTCGACGTCCTAATGAGATAGGGCGCACAAACGACCCCAAATACTGCCTCTACCACAAGATGATTCACCATCCTACCGACAAGTGCTATGTCCTCAAGGACAGGATACAAGCCTTAATCGATGGTGGGGTTCTGACATTGAAGACAGAGCAGAAGAAAGTCACTGCCAATATGGTGACTCTTGAGTTCGGCAGCACCCAAAAGATCACAGTTCCTGACGAGACCTATCCAGCCCCCGCGACACGGTTGGAAGTTAGACATCCTGCGGCCATGACTCGAGATGATAAAGGTCCGTTCCCCTAACATTGGAGATAGGGGGAGTCATGTGGATACACCGGACCTCGTCCAAGACGTACAGCGGGATTCAAAAGAGCCCAACTTAAAGGGTAAATCTTGCAATGTCATCTCTGTCCTGCCAGACGATGGCAACCTTACATCGGCTTCCCTCAGCGATTCAGAAGGAGAAAAGCATGCTTGCACGACGCAAGCCGATGCGCCTCAACAGATGGGCACCCGATCCGGAAAATCATACTTGAGACAGTATGAAAAGTCTACTGATGAGATACAATAGCAAACGACGTCAGTACCAATACCAGCATCCACTCCAGTTCCAACAAAGGGAAAAGAGAAGCCTAAGGAGGTACGGTTCGACCAAGTGTTGAAGAAACCATCAGGCCAAGGGCTTGATACGCCCTTTTGTTTCGACATATTAGCTCAGCTGGCTAATATCCCAGCTCGTATCACAATACACGAGCTCCTGCGTCTCTCAAAAGAGACAAGAGAAGCACTCAGGGATGCGCTAGCCAATTCCGAATCCTTTCTGACATGCATGTCTGAGGTCCCTAACGATGACGTTCGGTCTCCTTGCCCAGAGTGTCATCACACACAAACAAAGGTGCCCGCTATTACATTCACGGCGGAAGATATGCTTCTCAAAGACAACAAGCACGATCGACCTCTGTACTACACCGGATATATCGGTTCAACGTGCATTGAAAGAATACAAGTCGATCCGGGATCCGCACTCAACATCATCCCCAAAAGGCTTCTCTACTTCCTCGGCATACACCGCTGTATAGGTTGTCCGCAACCACTACTACAATATACGGTTTCAACGCCGGGCAGTCATCCACTTGGGAAATTTGACTCCGTTGCAGAATCGGGAGCCTCAAGTCAGAAGTGACGTGTTATATCATTGACGCTGACACATCATATAACTTGCTGCTAGGACGGCCATGGATCCATGCCAACTGGATCGTTCCCTCTACTCTCCACCAATGCTTCAAATATGTTAAAGATGATGTGACAGTACGAACTGTCTTTGCTGAAAAGTAACCCTTCAGAGGGGTGGAAAATTACTTCACCGACGCTCTCCTGTATCAAGAGGACGGTAGAACGCCTAAGGAACCATTGTCAGACGATGATGAAAGTGGCAATGAGGCGGATTCAGAATCCGAAGCAGGCATGCCAGCCATTCTGATTGGCGAACCAATTATAGCATGTTTTAATAATCCCCAATGTAATACTCCTTCTGAAGATGAAGGTGAATGGGTAATTAATGATAATATTTCTTTTGATTATCCTGCGAGTATTGGGTCGATCAAAGCCATTACAGATGGCTGTCTGCATATGCCCTTACATAAGCCGAGTGCGGCCAGCACACCTATGGAAGCTATAGAAGGGGCCACGCTGCTGATCCCTCCGTCCAGACAAGGTCAGTTGCCGATAATCTTCGGTAGAACCCAACCACGGGAACTCACAGCTGCAGATTCAAGCTCAGATCAGACACTCCACAGTTCTTTCATTATGCGCGGTCAGCGCGCCATATTATGAAGAAAATGGGATACGACTTGAAGCATGGAGCGGGCCTGAATTTTGGAAAAGAAAGGCGCAGTTTGATGCGTAATTTTGTCCCAAAAGGGAAACCTGCAAATTACTATGATAGTACACGCAGGGGGTTGGGATACGTTACACCCACATCATCAACAACGGTTCAAGTCAAAGACGATGGACCAATTCCATCACATTCGGCCTCATCCTCCGAGTGGGACTCAGATGTCAGTGTAGGAGGAATGTTCGAAAACCTCACTGTTAATATGGCTTCAAGCAGTCAATTAGAACCTGCAGAGGCTGCCGATGAGGAACCATGGGCCCAGCAATTAAACCTCCAGTGGGAAAAGCGATTCGAGCTGCGCGAACCACCTATTGAAGACAAGGTGATGCAGGTCAACCTGGGTAATCAAGACCATCCCAAACCTATTTTTATAAGTGAAAGCCTATCACTTATAGAAAAGGAAGAATTGATAATGCTCATAAAATAGTATATAGACGTCTTCGCATGGAGCTACGAAGACATGCCCAGACTTGATCCACAGGTCGCTATGCACCGTCTAAATATCAGGCCCGACGTCAAGCCAGTCAAGCAGCAACAACGTCAGTTTCGCCCGAACATTATGGAAGCTATTGAAGCCGAAGTTCACAAGCTCATTGCATGTGGCTTCATCCGGGAGGAACAACATCCAGATTGGGTAGCTAACATCGTCCCCGTCCTCAAGAAGAACGAGAAAATACGGATTTGCATCGACTTCCGTGATCTTAATACGGCCTGTCCTAAAGACAAATTCCCACTGCCCATCACCGATGTCATGATTGACAACACATGCGGATTTGAAAGGATGTCTTTCATGGACGGCTTTTCAGGGTACAACCAGATTAAGATGTATCCCGACGACGAGAAGCATACTTCTTTCCGAACACCATCAGGGGTATACTGCTACACTGTAATGCCCTTTGGACTGAAGAACGCCGGAGCAACCTACCAGCGGGCAATGAGTACAATCTTCCGCGATCACCTCCGAAAAACGGTAGAATGCTATGTCGACGACATTGCTGTCAAAAGCCGCAACAAGGATGAACATCTTCGCGACCTGAGAACAATGTTCGACATAATGCGGGCTCATCAACTGAAAATGAACCTGACAAAATCCTTCTTGGGAGTGTCAAGTGGCAAGTTCCTTGGGTTTATTGTCACATCAAAAGGGATTCATCTAGATCCAGACAAAGTCAAAGCCATTCAGAGCATGCATCCACCAAGGAACCTCAAAGAGCTTAGAGGCTTACAGGGCATGCTGGCTTATATCAGAAGATTCATTACAAATCTCTCGGGCCGCTGTCAACCGTTCACCCGACTCATGAAAAAGGGTGCTTCCTTCTATGGGATCAAGCTTGTCAGGAAGCTTATGAAGACATTAAGAGGTATCTCACAAAACCTCCAGTCTTGGTGGCCCCTACATCAGGGAAACCATTCTTGCTTTATGTAAAAGCTATGGACTATTCTCTCGGCGCCCTCCTTGCTCAAAAGGACGACAATGGGCACGAGCAGGCCATTTATTATCTGAGCAGAACTCTGATAGGGGCAGAATCTCGCTATAACCCTATCGAGAAAGAGTGTTTGGCTCTCGTCTTTGTTGTTCAAAAGATGCGACATTATTTGGTTGGCCAAACCATACATGTCATCTCTAGAGTGAACCCTTTGCGTCTTCTTATGACGAAGCCAGGATCGCTGAATTCAAGATTGGCTAAGTGGGCACTTTTATTGTCTCAATACGACATGATCTTTACCCCTCAGAAGGCGATTAAAGGTCAGGCCCTTGCAGAGTTCTTGGCCGCTCATCCAGTTCCGGAACATTCAAAACTTCACGAAGATATCCCTGATGAAGTCTTCGAGTCTAATGCAACCTCAGAAGAGGAAGTGTGGCAAATGTTCTTCGATGGAGCATCGCGAATGGGCCCTAAAGGCAAGATTATTGCCGGAGTGGGGGTTGTGTTTGTCTCCCCACAGAATCATGTTCTCCCCAGAGCATTTTCTTTGACAGAATCATGCTCCAACAATGTAGCAGAATATAATGCTCTGCTTATTGGCCTTCAACTCGCCCATGGAATGGGGGTACGCTACCTCGAAGCTTACGGCGACTCAAAACTGATTATCAATCAGGTTAAAGGTGAATATGAAGTTCGCCATGAAGACTTGGTGCCTTATTATCACACGGCCATCGAATTGGCTAACCTATTTGAAGGCTTCTACATCGGGCATGTGTCTCAATCTCAGAATACCAAGGCGGACTCTCTTGCTGCATTAGCAACAACACTAGCCTTGCCAGCCGACACCGAGTATCACCTCACAGTCGCAAATCGACATCTTGTATGCTCTAAGCATATGCTAAGAACCCGAGAGGTCTATAATGTCTCCACAGATCTTGAGCCGAGAGACTGGCGCTTTCCTCTCATTGACTATGCTTTGCACGGTGTGCTTCCAGACGATCCTAAAGAAGCGGCGTCTATCAGACGAAGGTCTCTTCGTTTCTACTACGACCCAACTTTGAAGACACTTTACCGTCGCTCATATGACGGTGTCCTCCTCCGTTGCCTTTCTCATTCAGAGGCACAGGAAGCGCTTAAAGAAGCGCACGATGGCATTTGCGGAGCTCATCAACCAGGTCCAAAACTTAAAGACAGGTTGCATAGGCTTGGATATTACTGGCCAACTATGATAGCCGACGCCATCCAATATGCACGAAGGTGTAAAGCGTGTCAAATCCACGCGGACTTCATACACCAACCTTCGGAGTTGCTCCACCCGACTGTTGCTTCATGTCCATTTGAAGCATGGGGAATAGATGTCGTGGGCCGATCAGCCCCTCTTCGACAAAAGGTCACCGGTTTATCCTGGCAATAACTGATTACTTTTCAAAATGGGCAGAGGCTATACCATTAGCTGAAGTCAAAACCTCTAACGTGGTTAACTTCATCAAACACCATGTCATCCATCGATTTGGTGTCCCTAGGCGGATCATCCACGACAACGGTCCCCAATTTATAAGCCAAGGATTCTATCGGTTCTGCGATAAATACCGAATTCAGAATGTGGCTTCAACTGCCTATAATCCTGCCGCTAATGGTTTGGCGGAAGCATTCAATAAAACGATCATCAAGCTACTAAAAAAATTCGTCTCCTCGAATAAGCGAGACTGGGACGAAAAGCTTGGTGAATGTCTTTAGGCCTACCGGACCACGGTTCGGACACCGACAGGCAATACGCCTTTTTCCTTGGTATATGGGTGCGAAGCAGTCATCCCATTGGAAATCCAGATGTCGTCATTGCGAGTAGCTCTGACCACTAAAATCATATCAGAGGACAATGATCGGTTGCGTCTTCAAGAGCTCGAAGCCCTAGATGAGAAGCGACTACAAGCTCAGCAACATATTGAGCTGTATCAAGCTCGAATTTCAAAAGCCTTCAATAAGAAGGTCAAACAGAGAGTCTTTCAGAAAGGAGATCTGGTCCTAGCCGTCAGACGACCGATGATTATGACGCACAAGACCAAAGGCAAATTTCAGCCTAAATGGTAAGGACCGTTTGTAATAGAAACAGTCTATTCAAACAGAGCATACCGCCTTATGACTTCAGATGGCGACCTACTCATGATGCCGATCAATGGCAAGTTCTTAAAGAAGTATTATCCTTAATCAAGGATCCTTCTCATGATCAAGTTAACACTACACCTCTGATCAAGACCTTCGTGTCCAAAGTACACACAAAGAGAGCCTTTCTCTTCCTCCAAGTGAGATCATACAACCATAAACCAGTAGGAACCTGGTCGTGCACTAGTTGTCTCGAAGACAAATCAAGGTTATGCATACAGTAACCAGATAATCCAACATCCTTAACGATTAAGGATAGAGGAAAATGTTGGCCTGTAAGCCCAACATAAGTCCTCGACAACTCATCATGCTGAGGGGAATAGCATGGCTAGCCCAACTCAAACGGTAGTTGGTAAAGGCATATCAAACCCGTTGACAGCTGGGGGTTTGCTAAAAATCCCAAGAGACCTGTTCTCATTTGATTCCCCCTCCAAAGTTACTTACCAATTCTCATCCATAGAATGGTAGGGCCATATATACATTTCGCTGTTATGTTAACATTAAACCTATGCAGCAATTCCCTCGTTTCTCCCCGTGAAAACGAGACCTCCAAAGTCACTTACCAATTCTCATCCATAGAATGGTAGGGCCACATATACATTTCGCTGTTACGTTAACATTAAACCTATGACAGCAATTCCCTCGTTTCTCCCCGTAAAAACGAGACCTCCAAAGTCACTTACCAATTCTCATCCATAGAATGGTAAGGCCACATATACATTTCGCTGTTACGTTAACATTAAACCTATGACAGCAATTCCCTCGTTTCTCCCCGAGAAAACGAGACCTCTTCCCAAATTCCATCACCAATCTTGAGCTTGGTGGCGTCTCAATCGGTTATGTCATTGCGACAACTGAACCAGCAGACAGCCAAGTCTCAACCTCGAGCCTGTTGACATTTACAAAAGACAGGTCTCGATACTTGTTGACATTTACAAAAGACAAGTATCACCTACCTTGAGCTTGGTGGCGTCTCAATCGGTTATGTCATTGCGACCTCTGAACCAGCAGACAGCCAAGTCTCAATTTCGAGCTTGTTGACATTTACAAAAGACAAGTCTCAACCTCGAGCCTGTTGACATTTACAAAAGACAGGTCTCGATACTTGTTGACATTTACAAAAGACAAGTATCACCTACCTTGAGCTTGGTGGCGTCTCAATCGGTTATGTCATTGCGACCTCTGAACCAGCAGACAGCCAAGTCTCAATTTCGAGCTTGTTGACATTTACAAAAGACAAGTCTCAACCTCGAGCCTGTTGACATTTACAAAAGACAGGTCTCGATACTTGTTGACATTTACAAAAGACAAGTCTCAATTCCGAGCCTTGTTGACATCTAAAAAAGACAGGTCTCGATACTTGTTGACATTTACAAAAGACAAGTATCACCTATTTCGAGCTTGGTGGCGTCTCAATCGGTTATGTCATTGCGACCTCTGAACCAGCAGACAGCTAAGTCTCAATTTTGAGCCCTGTTGACATTTACAAAAGACAGGTCTCACCGATACTCGCTGACATTTATAAAAGGCAAGTATTACCCCTTTAGCCCCGTAAGGGCTAATCTTGAGACTGGTGACTTCTCAATCGGTTATGTCATTGCGACCTCTGAACCGGTAGATAGCCAAGTCTCATCATCCAATCCAGCAAAGACTATGTTCTCAATTGGCTGTAAGGCAACTTGGAAAAGTCAAAACAAAACAAGGAGTCAAAACAAAAGAAAAAGAAATTTTCATTGATTCCAAAAGGATGGTGATTGGTCGCTAATGTTGCATATTTAGTATCATATTTCCATACTTATTATAGAATAAAAGCCTGCATTGTCCTAATTAATTGCTTAATTTATTTGCAGGCCCAATCTTTAAGGAGATGAAAAGAAATGAGCCCAAAGCCCACCAAAATTCAGAAATAAATCAGAATTAATTCGCACTCACTGAATCAGGGCAAAATCAAGAGGTTGAAAACCGGTTGAGAAGAATCCTCTCAGAATCGATCGGTTAAAGCCAAGAATCCAAGGCCATTTCATCAAAATCCAGGACTCAAACGAAGAAACCAACTAAAGATAAAAGCAGGAAGTCAAACCGGGGAGACCCACCAACAGGGTGTGGCCACCTGGCCACATCCTGGCCGCGGAAACGCGGCCAAAGCCGCGTTTCCGCGGCATTGTTGGGGAGTTAGGGGGAGCGTTTGCTCCCCCGACCTCCCCGGGATCCTATAGATTGGGTTTTTGCCTATAAAAGGCCTGTACTTGCACTGAAAATGGGACGCCAATGCAGAGTTAGGATTTAGACTAGTTTTCCATTTCTTAGTTTAGGTTTTTGTTTTTCTTTTTCATGTAATTGTAATTTTCATTGATGTAAATAAGAGGAGATCAGACTTTCATCGAAGAACAAGAATGAAGCTGGAGCTATAGTGACAATGGTGTAAGGTTTTCTTTCTTTTCTTTGATTGTTATGAAATCAAATCTTTGTTCTTTCTTTGTATGTACTTCTTTTTAGTTTTCTTCGTCTTCTTCTTTTCTACTTTACTCTTCTTTTGGTACAAATTGTCTTCCAAATGAGTCTAAAAGCATCGAAAGAGCCTTGCCTTTGCGAGTGCCACCGATAGCTCATGACGATGGAATTGTGAGTCTCTCTGTATCATTTCATAATTGAAGTAGTCTTGATGATGTAATGTGGAAGAGACCAAAAATCTAATCTTATGGGCTATGCGCTGAATGCCTCCACTTCAAGGTAAAATCGTCGCTAAGAACTCAAGGTAAGCTTTTGGTAAAAGAAGGTAAGTACTTGTCTTTCTTTCTTTTCTTTTACTTCTTTAGTATAGATCACCACTTCTTCCAAATCGTTATCATTCTTTTTCGACTCATTGTACATAGTCGCTTTTCATCGTTTTCTGATTTTTTTTCACCTTCTTCATCTCTCACTTTCTTCTTAACTTTAACATAATTCTTTTTCCTTTTTATTACTTTAAAAACAAAGAAGAACTCTCGTTTTATTTTCTTAAAGATTTCAATAAAGAACGTAAACGCTTCTATCGCAAAACCCTCCTTGTGGATCACGACCCGCATAGCCACTTTCTATAGCGGTAAGAATTGAGCACTTGCACATCTTCTTTCTTAAGTTCTATAATTCCGTATTTTGTGTGCAGGTCTAGCATCAATCAAATTTTGGCGCCGTTGCCGGGGAGGGTAACATGTTTTTTATTGAAATCTGAATTTTTTTTTGAAAATTTTTTAGAACTAAACGAATTTTCTTCTCTGTTGCAGGTTACAGGGCAATCAAAGCAGGAAATTAATATTGCAGTGACATACAAGTGGCCTTGGGCCTCTGCTCTAGAAAGCAGAGACCAAGGGCCCTCTGAATTGCCGCGTTTCCACGGCAAAAGCCGCGGATCCGCGGCAAGGACGAGTTGACTACTAACAGGTTTTTGCAGGGCTGCTTGCTTTGCAAATTCTAGTTCTCTGCAATTCTTTATTTCCTATATGCCATCACATAAGCCTGCTAAATAATCAACAGTAAAACGTTTGTTGCAAAAGTTAAAAAAATTGATTAGACGTTTGCATCTTAGGCACGTGTCTTTTCAATTCCTTTATTTTACTGTTGAAGAGTGCTGGAGCAAGGTACGTATGCATTGCATTTAGCATAGGACTCACTTCTTGGTTGATTTATATCGCTTTGAGTGAATCTTACATATCTTGTACACTTGCACTAATTGATTTTAAGGGCACCAACCCAATAACAAGATAAGGTGGGGATTTAATCACCCTTCCTTAGCCCAAAAATCAGAATCCAAGCACTCACTAACCCAAGCCTAACTTAAAATGAGTAGACGTTGGCCCTAGGGACATCTCGGACTCAATTAGGAGATTATCCTAAGGGGGAAAGGTGTTGGAACTTGACTCTTGCCAAATCAGTGTCTAGGAAAGGGATTAAGGGCCGAAAGCCCGAAGGTTGGTGGTTATTTAATTAAGGAACGTCTTTTGACGGAAAACCTCCCACCAACCTTGCCCTGACCTGGCTGATTAACTTGTGGTCAAAGTCTACATTAGACCTCCCGTGGACAGTCTAACCAGTTAGGAGTCGTCTAGGTCATAGGTCTACCCTAACTTAGGTTAGAATTTTTTCTTTTTCTTTGTTTGTTTATTTGTTTGTTTTTCTTTCTTTTTGTTTGTATTGTGTGATATGGCCTATAATAACAATTTTTTCAACTTCAATAATAATCCATATTACACATCAAACTCTTTTTCGGATATTACCAACCCGGCATATCATGACTTTAACCAACCTAGTGTGCCGGATTGGTCTTATCCGAATCAATATAACCCATGTCCCCCATCGTATGACTATAATTTCCATAACGATTTCAACTCGTCACAGAGTCAGTGGGGATTCACCTCCCCCGAGCATAATTTTCAACCAACTTGTCCTCCTTCTCCACCTAGTCCACAATATTTTCAAGAGTCATACTCAGTTCCACCCGTCCAAAATAGGAAACCATCAATTCTGGAAATGAGTATGCGTGAGTCCAAACACAAATCCCAAAATCTGATGGACTCACAATTTCACTACCACTTCCAAGACAATTCTTCATCTTTTCATCAAAACAATGAACCTATCAACTATGAAAAGATGCTTGAAACCATGACTCAGGCTCAAAACACTCGTAATCGTGACATAGATATGATGGTCGAATCTCTACGTTCTCACCGTTGGACCAGTTCTGATGTCACTAACCATTCTGTTAGAGCCGAAGAGTCATGTAGTTTTGGAAATCAAGATTCCATTTCAGAACAACCATTTGAACTTGCCCAAACTCCAAATTTTGAAAAAGATATTGACAGTTTAGCAAGTTTTCCTTTTCCTGAAATAGAACTTGAAAATGAATATGATCTTGAACCCCAACTTAGTGATTCAATTCTTCTTCCTGATTCAATAATGACTCCGGTATCTTCACCTGACTTCAATCTTTTCCGGAGTCAACGTTGGATCCTGTACCAATTCATAATGAAATTGAATCACCCATCTTTGAGGATCATATTGAACTTGACCAATTATACACTTTTGAAGATCCTATTGACAAATTGGCAAGTTCTCAATTTTTTGATACTGAACTCAATGAGATATGTGGCCTAGATTCTCAAATCTGTGATCCAGTTCAACTTTCCGAATCAATATTGACTCCTGTTTTATTACCAAACTTGAGTAATATTTTTGAGTCAGTTTTGATTCCCCCACCTATCATTCATGAACTTGAATCACCAACATTAAGTCACATTCCATTGTTGGAAAATAATTGTGGACTTGAGTTTCAATTTCTTGACTTGGACCCAATTCCTGAACTTATTTCGACTCCTGAACCTTTACTTGACTTAAGTCACCTTCCTGAGTCGGTATTAGTTCCTGTCCTTCCTGAGTCCAAGTCAAACATTCTATCATTTCACACTCATTTCTGGGACGAGGTGGTTGACAAATTTGACTCCGAAATTAGTTATGGAATATGGAAATTAGATGGGATCAAATACTTAATAAAAATCCTTTATGGACAAATCTTTTTAATGGGTTATATTAAAGATATTTCTGGTGGGTTCCTCCGAGACCCAAGAAAAGTTGATTGGGCCGCATTCTGTGGACCAATCAGACCACCACCGGAACCACCACCATAAGGTAACATTTTCCTTCCCTGTCGTCTTTTTCATGCATCTATGCATTAATTCATACATTGAGGACAATGCATGAGATAGGTGTGGGGGAGGGTCTAACATAACTTTTCTTTTTCTTAAAAAAAAAAATTAACATTTTTCTTTACTTTTAAAAACTTTTTGAAAAATAGAAACAATATTTTGACTTATTTTTGTAAGAAATTAAGTTAATTTTAAGGAATAGGAAAATCCAAATTAGGATTTCTTATACTTGGTCAAAATAAGATTATTTGTTTGATTTATAGAGTTAGGAAGATAATTTGTCAAAGTAATTTAGTCTTGATCTTTACCTTAATGAAATATGCACACTTCATACACTTACACACTTAGGGTTCAAAAACAAAGATTCTTATGCCTTATAAAAACAAAAAAAAAAAAAAAAAAACAAGTCTAATCATTGATTAGCTAGGTGCTTTGGCCTAAGCAAGCCTTAGTATTTATGCGAAAGATGATTAGATAAGTTATAATAATATATATATATATATATATACAAATAATCTAATTATTGACTAGCTAGGTGCTTTGGCCTAAGCAAGCCTTAGTATTTATGCGAAAGATGATTAGACAAGTTTGAAAAGAAAAATCCTCTGATTAAGCTGGGTATTTGTGCCTAATAAAGCATAAGTATTCACGCCTAAAAGAGGTTCATATAATAAAATCCTTAGTTTTGTGGCCTTGTTTGCTCGAGTCCTTAAGTCCTAGGGGTGTCTTCTCACCCGGTGCCCTAAGACCGTTTGGTTTGGGAGTCATCGATTAGAGGCTCGTTACATGGGCAGATTAGAAAGCCTAATAGAACTAAGGAATAATACCAAAAAAAAAAGTATATATAAATAAATAAGGCATAAGAGTTAGAGTTAATGAACCCTTAGTCAAAATTTTCACAGTCACAAGTTGCATATGACTTAGGGTAAAGTAATAGACTAGATGAGAAGTACAATTTGACTCCTTACTTTGATTGATAACAAATTTTTGAATAGAGACTAAGTTTAGGAATGAAAAATTCGGTTTTCCTATAACTTATGGATTGCTTAGATCTTACAATCATATTTCAAATATTTTTCTCTTTCAAAATGCTTTTCGAAAATACTAACTCTTTATTTCCCTTTCTTTATGGATTTTGTGGGTGCAATCCGCTGAAAACCCTCACGAGACAAAACTCGTCCTCTAGGGGAAACCTAGAGGTTTAACGGCTTGTTGCACATGCTCAGTGCAATCGCGTGACCTGCGAAAGTGGTCTAATAATCCTTAGTATAGTTTAGTTGTTTTGCTCGAGGACGAGCAAAAGATAGGTATGGGGGTGTGATTGGTCGCTAATGTTGCATATTTAGTATCATATTTCCATACTTATTATAGAATAAAAGCCTGCATTGTCCTAATTAATTACTTAATTTATTTGCAGGCCCAATCTTTAAGGAGATGAAAAGAAATGAGCCCAAAGCCCACCAAAATTCAGAAATAAATCAGCATGAATTCGCACTCACTGAATCAGGGCAAAATCAAGAGGTTGAAAACCGGTTGAGAAGAATCCTCTCAGAATCGATCGGTTAAAGCCAAGAATCCAAGGCCATTTCGTCAAAATCCAGGACTCAAATGAAGAAACCAACTAAAGATAAAAGCAGGAAGTCAAACCGGGGAGACCCACCAACAGGGTGTGGCCACCTGGCCACACCCTGGCTGCAGAAACGCGGCCAAAGCCGCGTTTCCGCGGCATTGTTGGGGAGTTAGGGGGAGTGTTTGCTCCCCCGACCTCCCCGTGATCCTATAGATTGGGTTTTTGCCTATAAAAGGCCTGTACTTGCACTGAAAATGGGACGCCAATGCAGAGTTAGGATTTAGACTAGTTTTCCATTTCTTAGTTTAGGTTTTTGTTTTCTTTTTCATGTAATTGTAATTTTCATTGATGTAAATAAGAGGAGATCAGACTTTCATCGAAGAACAAGAATGAAGCTGGAGCTATAGTGACAATGGTGTAAGGTTTTCTTTCTTTTCTTTGATTGTTATGAAATCAAATCTTTGTTCTTTCTTTGTATGTACTTCTTTTTAGTTTTCTTCGTCTTCTTCTTTTCTACTTTACTCTTCTTTTGGTACAAATTGTCTTCCAAATGAGTCTAAAAGCATCGAAAGAGCCTTGCCTTTGCGAGTGCCACCGATAGCTCATGACGATGGAATTGTGAGTCTCTCTGTATCATTTCATACTTGAAGTAGTCTTGATGATGTAATGTGGAAGAGACCAAAAATCTAATCTTATGGGCTATGCGCTGAATGCCTCCACTTCAAGGTAAAATCGTCGCTAAGAACTCAAGGTAAGCTTTTGGTAAAAGAAGGTAAGTACTTGTCTTTCTTTCTTTTCTTTTACTTCTTTAGTATAGATCACCACTTCTTCCAAATCGTTATCATTCTTTTTCGACTCATTGTACATAGTCGCTTTTCATCGTTTTCTGATTTTTTTTTCACCTTCTTCATCTCTCACTTTCTTCTTAACTTTAACATAATTCTTTTTCCTTTTTATTACTTTAAAAACAAAGAAGAACTCTCGTTTTATTTTCTTAAAGATTTCAATAAAGAACGTAAACGCTTCTATCGCAAAACCCTCCTTGTGGATCACGACCCGCATAGCCACTTGCTATAGCGGTAAGAATTGAGCACTTGCACATCTTCTTTCTTAAGTTCTATAATTCCGTATTTTGTGTGCAGGTCTAGCATCAATCAGATGGGATACATAGAGGCACACATATACAACGATCTACAGGCGTACATTGTAAGATCTGATCCGCTCTCCAAGGGAAGCCAGCCTCGTCCTCCTGTCATCAGCAGCCTGGGCAAGCGCCTGCAACCTCAGCTCAGCCTCATTAAAATCCATTGCCTGGGCCAAACGAGCTTCGACCTCCGCCAAAGTTGCCCTCTGCGATAATCCCTGCTGCGAGAGTTCGTCATTTTGAGCCTTGAGCTGCTCAAGCCGCGCAGCTTCTTCAAGACGCACCGGTTCAGCCTTGGACAAGAGAAGAGTTCCCTTCCTGATCATCTCTCTGGCCTTCCCGACCTTATCTTCAGCGTCAAGAAGAGCACTGGTGGAGGCATCAATGGCGTTTCCAACTTCCGCTTGCCTTGTTTTCAAGGATTTCAAGTCAGAAGAAATAGCCTCGGTAGCTTCTTGAGCGGCAAGACGGGCCTCATGCCTTTGAGCGGCAAGACGCGCAAACCGCTCATCAATCGAAGACTCCAGGTCCGAGCGGCTAAGACGGCGCCATTCCTCTACATCCCTCTCGAATTGATCCACCAGGAGTTCCAAGGCAGCGGCCTGGTGATACCCTTCAAAGTCCCGAATACTTTCAATACTGCGGGAGAGGACCACCTTCAAAGTTGAGAATGACATAGTCGAGCCTTTCAAGACCAGGTCAATGGATCGCCCTAAGCCTTTATAAAAGCTATCAACCATGTCACCTATGAAATCATTTTCAACCTCGGCCACCTCTGGTAGACGGGCAACCTCAGAAAAGTCCACCAGCCTGGTCGATGCTACCATGGAAGGAGCAACGGGAACATTAACAGCAGCAGGACAGGTCGTCGGTGATCTCGGCGGAGTCTTCATGGAAATCAGTACACTAGCCACCGCTGAGGTAGGGCTGGTGACCATCTCCTGAACAGCAGGCTCAACCACCAGGGTTAGGGAAGTAGGGCTTGTAATCACCCTCAGCTCCGCGCTTGGCAAAACTGTCGGCACCTCACTCGTTGATGTAGTTGGGAGTGAGGACACCTCCGGAACTGCCGTCCCTTCAACCTCTGGTCCTTCGGCTGGCTCGGGCCGATAAGAGGGCAGGTCGCCATACAGCGCATCCAACACAGCAGCATCCGCCGCGGTCGAAGTGCTCATGTCACCCCTTGACCCTTCGGGAAAATCGTCTGGCTCCCTTGAAGCTGATGCACCTTGAGGCCGAACACCTGTAGCAAGACTGTGGTTAGTCAGGACACAACATGCAAAGGAAGCCAAGAAGTCGGGACAATACCAAAGGATGATGTCACCTCAAACATCTCGGCAGCCGCGTCAGTATCCATGGGCTCCATCGGAAAATTCTTTGCGGAGTCAACACGAATGGCCAGCCCGCTTGCCGAGTCTCCCGTGGACCATCCAATAGAGCTCGACGCTACAGGACTTCCTTTGGAAGTCCAAGCGCCCGAAGGACCAATGTCGGCCGCATCACCTCCGGACTCCTCCAGGATGGCAAAAGAACCAGCTTCAGTTCCATAAGTAAACAGGGGATCATAATGTTCCCCTTGCTCTCCAGCCGCCTCAGCTCCTATATCAAGAAGCAAATAATAAGTTATTTGGAACACACAAAAGGCATATTATACGGACGGGGTTGATTTTACCCAGATCTGGAGCAAATTCACCAGTAGTCGGTTCAGCAACCGACGGTTCAGCCACTAATGGGGCAGCAGGAGGGAACGCTACAGAGGGATAACCCTCTACGACAATCGTAGGAGCTTGGCGACGGGGCTTCTTCACCAGCGACTTCCTACGAGATCCACCCTCCCGCTTTCTTTTGAAGTGGACGTCAGAATCCTCTTCCTCCACTTCTTCTACACATCATGGGGGAGCTGTCCCCATCACACCAGAGCCAGTTGCGGAGTCTCAGCCCCCGTCCCCGCTTCGAAGTGAGGACTTTCTGCATCTGAGGCCTCGCTGTCATCCACAGCGACGAATTCCTCTATGCCTGGGACGCGAACCCTCTTACCTTCCCTTTTCTCAGAAGCCTTCCATTTCAGCCGCTGAGAAATTAACCTCACACCTGAGCTGTTGGCCTTGAATCCGAGGGGTGTGGAGTTGGAAGTTGTGTACCACTGGCAGAAGCACAGGGTCATTTGGAGATTGGGATTCCTCAACGGCGTGCGCAGCCGCGCCCCAGTACCGCCTGCAGTAAAGAATCGCCAGGCACGTGCCCCATCAATGAGACTCCCCATGAAAGCCAAATCGAGATGGGGGTTGCCCACATACAGTTGGTCAATCCAAACTGCCGAGCAAACCGACTTGGGACATAGGGTTCCAAGTAGCAGGTATCCCCGCTTCTGTACAATAAGTGTGAGGGCCGGATGTTGACCAGCCACTCAAAAACTCCCCGGCTCAGGGAAGACTGCCCTTCCCCCGCATCTCTGAATTCTTCGTCATAACCTGCACCCCGAATACGGGAAAAACAACGGAAGAGACTATAAACGTCATAACGACGTACCAATTTACGGGCCTCAGCCACGTAAGTCTTCAGCCACGAGCGTCCTTCGAATCGGCGGAGAAGCGCCATTCGAACACCTTGCGGGGGGTCCTCTCCAGGTTCAATCAAAGAAGGACAATGCAGGGCGAACCACGCCATCAAATAAGTGTACGGCAGACCTATCCTAGGATTGGGTCCGTCGCAAGGCGAAGTGGCTCCCTTTCCACGCTTCGTCGCTGGCGGCCTGCAAAAAGCCTCTGTTAATGCACGAAGGCCTCTCTGGATACAGCACACCATGGCCGAAAGAAGACCCAGAGGGTGCCCATGAACCAACCGGACAGCGGGCAGCAAGACATTCGGATGAACGACGTCACCCGAAGAAGATGGCACTACGCATTTCTTCAGCCAGACGGTTAAGAAGCCAGCCAGCAGTGCCTTCCGAGACATCGGCCGACGAGCCTGATGATGGAAGCTCCGAAGGACATCACCCTTCTCATAGGGACCATCGTCTTCCGTCACAACAAGATCCCTTTGGAGGTGCTTTTGCATCCGTTCAAAGATATCCTCATCAACAACTCCGCAGTGAGCTGCTTCAGGAGTATTCCCCATATCCGGGAACAAGTAATTCCCCCAGCTCTCCAAGCTACAGGAAGTTCCCTTACTGCCCCCATGTATACTGGAACAAATGTGCAAGTGGCACATTAACTCCCGATAGGTCTCGAACAAGGCAGGCTCCTGCTTCTCCAGAAGAGCCAATTCCGCCTCGCACGGGAAGTATTCTTCATATAGGAGAGACCCAAAAGGCAGAGCAGAGACTTCCCACATCTCATGCAAGGCCATGCCCAACTCGCCAACAGGGGTGAAGAAAGTCCCTGAAGCTGGGCAATACAATTCAAAGATGGCGTAAAAGCACGCCACACTCATCTCAATGCCGTAGCAGGTCGCCCTGACGGCCTCATAGAGGTTCAGCCTCTCCAAATCCTCCTCGAAATGAGCAAGGATATATGTAGTCAAATCCATCCACCACGTCTTCGGAGGGTGAATCCAACCTGGAGCCCTGAAGTCAGTAGCAGGATAGTTCCCATTGACCTTGCAGAACTGGTTGCCAAAGGTCAGCGCCACAGCCGGATTTTCTCCTACTGGGATCTCTCGCGATACATTCCCAGGGTGTAGACCCATTATGCTATGAGGAGGCCCCACTTTTGCATAACCAGGAGACTGAAACATCAATCTCCCTACGTGGATGGAGTCGGTATTTCGACTCACGTCCCATGCCATCTTCCGAGCCTGCGTCACACACTGGAAGGAAGACAAAGAAAAATGTCGCCTGTTGGACGGAAGGTAAAACTTCTCATCATCCAACCGGAAAATCCATTGCCCTTCTCCTGCCTGTAGTTAGTGATCAGGATCTGGTGCGGCATCCCCGAACATGAAGTCGGGCTTCCTATAAGTTCGACGGTCAATATCTTCAAGAGGAGCCGTAGTCAGAATGCTCCTCGTGGTGAGTTGATCACCACCATGAATAAGCGTGTCTCGAACGATGGAGCTCCGCTCACTAAACAAAGAAGCTTGCCCTTGAAATTTCAAGCTGGTGTTGCCATCCACTCCTCTAGTCATCCCAAACAGATTGTTCAAAGGACCGGGAATATAGTGCACTGCAAGAGCAAGAAGAACTATGATTAGTTCACCAGCCAAGCAAACACAAAGATACGACTTTCACCAAGGCATAGCCTCACCCAGTGGGCAAAGCCAGCAAGGTGATAGCTTCGACAAAGCTTAGCCTCATGGACAAGTCCGCAGTTCGCAGAAAATGTCCAAGTGTTTGCTTCGCATAAGCAGAAGGTGATGCAGAAGGTGGTACAGCCCTCAGGGCTAACTTCATCAAAGGGGCATTATGGTCAAAAGTTATCCTTTATGGCCATGATTGAAGGGACAGGTCCGTATCCTGTTCTTCAACAGGACGAAGACAGCCCAAGTAATAGCTTCGTACGGAAGCTTAAAGAAGAACTGTTCAGTTCTTATACCTCCGCCCAAGAAAGCAAGGGAAATCTAGGGAATTGAATTCCCTAACAGTAACAGATCATGTTTGATCGTTCTGGATTCATCCAAAGATAGCCAGGCATCGACTGTTAAAAAAAAAAAAAGAAAGAGACAACAGTCTCTAATCAAAAGGGAAAGTCCCTTACCGGCGATTGATCGTTCGATGACCGGAGGAGGAGAAGGACCCCCCGCTGCAAAAGTTGCCACTTCTTTCCCCGCTCGTCTTTTGGGCGCCATTGAAGAGCTGCGAAAGTTCTCAAGCTTTCTGAATGAAGAGGAAAGAGGAAGAAGAAGAGCCAAAAGTTCTCTGAAAAAGAGATCTGCTCTTTCTCAGCCCGATCGGGCTTTTATAGGCCAATCAGCGCCCGAAACGATGCCTCAAAAAAGGCACAAGCCGCCGTTCCGAATTAATTTGAAACGCTGCCTAAAGCGCCTTCCCGAGAAGCGCTGATTCAGCCCCATTAAGGGTTAACTTTGCCATGGATCAAAGTGCGGACTTTGCACAATCCATCAAGGACCTCGCCAAAAGGGTTGCCTTAGCCCCCCTAAAGGTGCAAAAAAGACTCTGTCCTTAACTCCGCACAAAGTTTAGCCCCGCTATGGCCAAACTTTCAATGAAGGCAAACAAAAATCAGATGAGCAGAAAATGGACTTTCATTGATTTAAAAGGAAAGGTACATTGATACTACATTAAGGTTGTGTTTCGTACAACAGATTCAGTTGCTCAACAGGATCATTTGCGCAAAAGGCATACAAGTGGTTTTATCTACTTCCAAGCCAGACCAACTGGACACGAAAGGCCTTCCTCCTGCACAAGGCCGTGACCAGAACAGATGGTGCCACCAGGACAGATGGTGTCATCTGAACAAATTGTGCCACGAGGACAGGGCCATGATCCTTCGCTTAATGGCAGATGTTGCTACCAGAAAGTCGGATCGTCTTTGATTAAAATTGGCAAAGGATTGTTCGCCACCAGCCGGCCAGATCACCCATGATGAAAGTTGGCAATGAGGTCAGTGATCTCACAGGTGACGTCCACTATCCCGAAGTGGATCATCTCCTGTAGGCGACTACCAACCTCGCCTCAAAGTGGATCATCCTGGATAAGCGACTGCCAACAGCCTCTGGGACACGCATTAGCTGCCCCAGTTTGTTCCTCCTGCTTAAAAGTAAAGCTTCAACTGGGGAAGCATAAGGCAACTTTTCGGTCTCTTTCATCAAGTCACAAGATTGGCGAACATAGTTCACTGCAATGCAAATCGGAACAGATTAGCAGTTAAACACAGAAAGAGCTGCAAAAATACTAAGTCAGATTCTTTGGGACGAAGCAATCCGATTTCAGTTAAAGCAGAGGATAAGCCTCGCTTGCACAAGCGATGATGGGCTAGCTCAGCAAACGCCAAGTCCTAGCCTCGCCTATACGGCTAAGCCAGACTGATCCTGTGGGACACAGTCTTAACCTCACCAATATGGCAAGACTGGCTTAACTTTGAAGAGACCAAGTCCCAAGTTCTGCATGTGTAGCGAACTTAACATGCAGTGATCTTTCTCTGATCAAGTCAAGATGATAGCTTCCCTGGGAAGCTATGTTGAAATCCTTCTCTGCAGATCAGCCAATTGCCAGATGAAGAGTAAGGGAAATTAATCCCTGAAGTAGCTGTCAAACCTAAATTAAGGGAGATGAATTCCCTAAAACTGGTGAAGTCGTTGAATGATCAAGACTTACCGGTCCTTGGACGGATAATGACCAGAGTGGGCATTCCCACTACTTCAGAGATCTGAGTATCTCTCTCAACCAAGAGAAGAGGAGAAGAGCAGATCACTTCTCTTCAGAGGACCTCAAGTGTCCTATTTATAGGCCCCATGGCCTGAGCGCTGCCGCCTCAAGCGTGGAAGCACGAGCGCATTTAAGGCACTTATTGCGCCTTGAGAAAGGGACGGTTTCCCTTGGAACCGTGCAAAGGAAGAAACGTCTCCCTCATAAAGGCACTTATGGCGCCTTGAAGAAAGGGAATATCCTCCCTTGGAAATACACGATCAGAGGATATCTCCCTCGATCAGTGTAAGAGAAGGAGTAATCCTCTTCGTAATCGGCCCACGGCAGTTGGCCTTGGGAAAGCAACAGATGTTCCAGAGCGAACTTGTTCCCAGAAGCCCAGATGCGGAGCTACCTACATGCGAAGCTACTCAGACGCGAAACTACTCAGAGTCGCGAACCTGCACAATTCTTCGGCAAACTTATCCCAAAGCAGGATTGAAAGCGAAGCTGAACTCAACCATCATGGCGATGTTCATACTCCATACACGACCGATCAAAGCAGTTCAAAGTATTTCGAAGTCTGAGCTATTGCAGACTTTCGAAAACTTTGAAGGGGGTCTTGTTGACACTTAAAAAAGACAAGATTCTTATTGGTCCAAACAATGTCTAAACTTGTTGACATTTACAAAAGACAAGTGACAGACGAGCTGAAGACCAGTTTTCACCCATCTCCGAGGGACAAGGAAGCAACTTGGACTCCACTGATCCAGCAAGCAGACAGTGAACCCGGATTGTTTCTAAAACAGACCTCAGTAGGTCTAAGGTGCTAGCACTTAGCATCACATGAGCCCAAAGAGATAGCCTCGCTTGAGAGGCTAGGATCATCCGACTTCGCCTTGAAGCCATTCAAAGCCTCGCCAGGAAGCTAACTTATAACTTCGCCACAGAGGACTTCTAGCTCCGCCGAAGGGTTTCTTTCGGACTTCGCCAGAAATCGTCTCCAGCTCCTCTGCGAGCTCAAAGCGGGCAGTGCCGCTACGGATCTGCTGTGGTCAACCTTTGACCAATCAAATCTCCGGATGAGATCGGATCCAATCAGATCAAATCCAATTAAGATCAAATCAGAGATCAAATGTGGTAGTTGATTGCCACAATCTCTTGACTCTCTTAAAACGAGTAAGAAGATCAAGGGAAATCCTCCAACGATATGGAAAGGATCAAAACAGATCAAGGAGATCAACCGACCTGCCATTTCTAGCTTCGCAGAAGCCGATCTTAGCCTCGCAGCAAGGCTACTTTCCAAATTCAAACTAAAAAGTCACCTAGAGGGGGGGTGAATAGGTGATGTGGCTAATCTATGAACTAAATGCGGAATTTAAAAACTTAATTGCAATACACTCAAGTGTGATCAACAAATGATGCACACACAACCAAGCCAAGCAAATATGAATGCACAATATGAATAATTGCAAGGCACAAAGTAAAGAGAGAGATAGAGAGAGTCAATGGATCAAGCGCAAACAACAAGATGTGTTTCGAGGTTCGAGCACCCAGCTCTACATCCCCGCCTTCGACACACGAAGGATTTCTAATCCGCTAGCAAGTCCACAAAGAACTCTCACAAGGAGTACCCAACTCCTCTCTTTACAAGCACAACCTCCTCCTTGAGGCAAGCTCCAATCCAACAAAACAATCACCTCACAACTTGAGGGATTAGCACAAAACAAACAAGGATCACCTCACAACTTGAGGGATACAACCCAAGGCACAAAGCCAAACAAAGATTGGGTTTTTAACTTGGTGGTCTAAACAACAACCACAAACAATTTCTTCTCCCACACAAATATCCTATAGAATGAGATAGTAGATGTAGCTCAAGTGTGGAGAAAACCAATGGAATGGAAATCAAAATCACAAAGAAAAATCCTTGGGAAATAATAGAAATCAAGATGGTGAAGTTCAATCAAAAGCTTTTCCCAAAAACCCTCTTCTTTGATTTTCCAAACCCTAGCAAAAACACCAAAAGGATTGTTCAATTCAAGTCCAAAAACTTCTTTTGATTGCAGTGAAAACACCAGAGAGTAAGGAAAAATTCGCACAAAAAATCTTCGAGAAAAACTCTTGCAAATGGGGTATTTATAGGCAAATCTGGAAACTAGCCGTTGGCAGCAGATTTTGCCAAAATAACCCTGCCGGTCGACCGGTCCGGTCGACCGTCAAACGGTCAATTTTTGCCCGTTGGCAGCTACCGGTCGACCGCCCCGTCGACCCAAACAAACAGAGAGCTCTGCTCTCATCCCGGTCGACCGGTACGGTCGACCGTCCCTGTCTGCCAAACGTGCACAGATTTGTGCACGTTGGTCGACCGACCCGGTCGACCGACTTCAAGCCAAGTCGACTTGGTCAGAAGACTAGTCGACTGGTGAAGCCTGGAACAGAAAAACAGTGTTAAAAATATTCTAAAAATTCTTTTATCTTTTCTAAAAATCACCAAAAATAGTTTTATGATTTTTCATTGATATATAAACATGTGGTAAAAAGTTTAGCTCAAATATCAATCAATATGAACTATTTTTGTGTCTTATCATTTTTATCAAAATCCAAAAATTGTATTTTCTAAAACTTAGATTTTGAATAGAAAATACGTTTTATCCAAAACTCTTTCAAATACAAAAACATGATATTTAAACATTTTGAAGCATGATGCATATGGATAGAAATCCAATATACATGAAACAAATATATATCATAGTTTTTGACTTTAATTCCAAAAAATAAGTTTTGTTAAAACACAAAACCTAAAACACATGAAATAGGTATATCAAAGTAAGTTTGTCAAAGAGTTGAAGCATGCATGTATATAGAACAAATCTAATATACATTAAACCATGTAAACTTGTTTTGATATAAAATCTATTCATGCAAACCAAGATCGGTTAAACCAAAAATCGAAAACCAAAATATGAAACGTGTGTGTTGTGAACTTGAGCTTATCATACTATTCTAATCTTTACAATTTGGATCTAAACACAAAACTATACTAGGATACCTAAGTCTTCTTGTAGAGCGCAATCTCCAAGCCGACTCGATCCAAAACTCTTTGATCCACCGAGCAAGTGCTATATATGATCTTTGACGCTCGGGCTCTTGAATCAACATGTGAAAGATGTGTGGAAGCTTTCACCAACTAATATCTTGATTAATGATCTGAAACTTAAACATCACAAGATAATTAGTACACATAACTACATGAGTTAATCATCATCAAAACTAGAGTGGAAGGCCTTTGGGCCAACAATCTCCCCCTTTTGATGATGACAAAACTCATGGAGTTATATATGCATGGATTAAAGTTAATCTTCAAAGAAGCTCCCCCTTAACTCATGCATAGGATAAACAACTAATAAATGGCTCTAGATACCAATGAAATTATAAAACAAATAAACATGTTCTAGATACCAATTAGCAAAAACAAATAAACATGCTCTTGATACCAATGAAAATCTTTAAAAAATAAACATGCTCTTGATACCAATTAAACTAAACATAACATGCTCTAGATACCAATTAAACACAATATATGCAAAACAAAACTCATGATCTCTTTTACAAGCTCTTGATACCAAAACTAAACATGTTCTTTTAAATAATGCTTTGGATACCAATTGAACTTAATATAAAAACACATAAAACAAACATGCATATAAACATGCATATAAACTCAAATTCTTCTCCCCCTTTTTGTCAATCATCAACAAAGGGGTTAAAAACAAAACAAACCAATTTAAAAGAAATTCTTCTCCTCCTTATTTTCAAAACTAATAAAAACATATTCCTTTTATAGAACAAGAAATCAATCAAGGGATGCTCTCCCCCTTTTTGTCTAAACTCAAATATGATACCAATTAAAAAATGTGTCAATGAAGTGCATTTTGATACCAATTTAAAAAGTGAAACTATACCAATTTGAAAAACAAAAATCTTGACACCAATTGATAAGTAAACAAACAACATACCAATTGTAAATAAACAATCTTGATATCAATTGAAATTAAACATAACAAATTTTGAATTTCTAAACATAAATGTTGATACTAATTGAAATTAAACATAGATCTTTAATACCAAAGTTGATTTAAACATATAAACAAATTTGATTTTGATAACAATTGAAACTATTCCCAATTGAAATTATTAATTTCTATCATAAAGCAAGGGAGTGGAATACTAAAAACCAATTAAAGATGAAATACAAGATTTTCTCCCCCTTTATGAAATACCAATAAAAACTATGATAAGGCTTGAATTAAGATACCAATTGAAAACTAAATCAATTGAAACAAAGTTGAAGCTCAAGCTTATCATCATAAACAATATTTGTGCTTAAAGATATAGGGATATAGTAAGCACAACTAAAACATATACATATGTATGAAAAGATAGATACCAAACGAAATTGATATTCTTTGAAATGAAATCATACATACACACAAATATATGAGTATACAAGTAAGTGTAAAGATTGATACCAATTGAAAGAATTCAATGATACCAATTGAAACAACAATAAGATCAAGTGTATACATCATAATCCTACCACTCATTTCATGTTCAAGTTTACTATGATTTTCACTATAAAGCATACATGAGCATGATCTCCCATCCAACCACCCTTTGAAGGTAGGGGTTTTCAAAAATAGGTTTACAAATATAGTATGTTTGAAAACTACTACCAAGGAAGAATATCACAACTAGTTATAAGAATCAACTAGTACGAGATCCTTCAAATAAGGAATAACAATAATATTTTTCATGAAGACACATGTAAACCACATGGCACTAAAATACTCAAAATCCATATAGCACAATTTATACTCATGAAAACTAAGTCATGAGAAAACATTAAATAAGGTGAGTGTACAAGTGTTGTGAGAAACATATCAACATGAAAGTGGACAATCAAGCTCAATATTGAAAACATGAACTTCATCTAAGATGTGAAATCACCAATTGAAATTATCTTAAAAACATGAAATTCATCCAAACGATTTAAACTTCAAGGCATATGTATGTCATGTACAAACTAAAGTATACATACATATCCTAAACACAATGAGTCCACAAGAGTATATGCATGAAGGCACGTGGCTCAAGGATGTATATGTATATCTAATAGTTTGGACAAGATAGACATATACAAAAAGTTAAAACATATGATCATGAAAACATATCCAAATTGAGGAATACAAGTTAGAATGCATGAATCATCAAAACTAGACTATACTAGTACATCAAGTGAATACAAATGAGCGTTCAAGCACAAACATATATAAATGTCTATTTGTAGCTCACAAGTTGTACAAGTATAAATCCTAATCTTAATGAAAACTATCATTCAAGCAAGTAGTCAAAATATGAAGCATAAAACGGGATACAAATCAACATGAAAATCATAATAATCAAAAACATGAATTCTTAAAACAAAAAGTCATAGTCAACCATATGATTAGCATGACAAAGACATGTGCATTAGATCTATGATTAACATGATAGATAAATCATAAAGACAACACAAAATATGGGTCCATACTAGACATGGGTGTCTCAACAACTAATCATGTAAAGCATAAGTCCAATAAACATGGCAAATATCATATTAATCATGAAACAATCAAACATGAGTCATCAAAACAAAACATCATAAACATCCATATGATCATTATGTATATGCATGTACATTAGATCTAGGCATACATGATAGTACTAAACAAGGTGAGAACACAAAAATAAGATTCATATAAAACATGCGTGTCTCAAGTAACTAAACATGTACATCACTAGTCTAATCAACATGACATGAACATAATAACCAAGACATGCTATAGAATGATGAACATGAAAAGAATGCAATTAAAAATAGGAGTTAGAGAATGATACCAAAACCGATGAAGGTGCATCTCTAGTTCTCCAAACCACGGTGGTCCTCCCACCAAATCTCCTTGAGAGTGAAGCATCCAAATAGTTCTCTTTTAAGCTTAGAATGCATCCACCTCAAGGCACCAATACTCTCACGTGATGCGAGAGCTCCCACCTACATCAAAAGTCAAAGAGGTGGTTTTTGGTACCCATTTTCTTTTGGGTCCACGGGGGTTAGTATCCTTTCTAACCCAAACAAGATTAGTTGCTAAATTTTCATGATAAATACGATCATAACAAAATCTAGCAAGATGACCTTTTCGGCCACAATGTGTACATGTGTACACATGAGCATACATGTCATGGTTGTGTCCGTGAAAAGCATGTGTATGCCGTGTAGGGTGTGCATGCAAAGTTGGAACTTGTTTCTTACGAACCAAAGATTCCAAACGAGTGTGGTTCATGGCACATTGGCTCAAAGTGGAGCCCAAACAATCAACACTTTTCTTCAAATCATTTATATCACTTTCAATAGTGGAAGATAAAGTGGAGCATGCAATAGGTGTGCAAAAAGAAGAAGAAGCTATACTAGCATGGCACACATGAGAATCAATTTCAATTTTCAAAGATTCATTTTTCTTTAAAACCAAATCCAACTCTTTTGTAATTGAATCAATTTTATTTTTCAAGATAAGGTTATCTTTAAAAGTAAAATCCAATTTTGAAGATAAAATCTCATTGTGCTTCACAACATCATCACAATCATTTTTGCTTTTTAAACCTTCAATCTCATTAAGGGCAAGGTCTAGTTGAGATCTTAGTGAGTCACGTTCACTAGTGATCTCTTCCTTCTCTTGCAAAACCAATTCAAAATTAGAACACAAATCCTTTAATTCATTTTTCAAAACAAGGTTGTCCTCTTTCAAAAGATTGTGTTTTTCCAATAAATTTTCAAGCTTTTGAGCAAGTTCCAAATTTAAAGTTTGAACTTCAAAACAACCATGGCAATATGAACTAGAGCTATCATCTAATTGAGTATCCGATTGTACCTCAAGGGAGTTATTCCCTTGGACCATGAGGCAACGCTCTTCGGACTTTTCTCTCTTAGATCTCCTCATCTTGTTGATAATCCTTGGAAGCTCGGGAGACGTCAATAAGCTCCAAACTGCAAAAGCCGAGTCATAACGATCAAACACGGGTAAAAGATGTTCACTAAGAGATGCTCTAAGTGCTCTAAGTGCTAATGCATTAGCCTTTTTATTCTTGCTACTATTAGGGAATGATTCTTGAGTGGAGGCTTGATAAACTAGATGACCTAGTGATTTTAAATGCCTACTCATATTGGCCTTCCAAGCATCAAGTCTAATATGGTCAAAGATAGGAGGGTTATCCATGAGTGCAAGCTAGATGAGTGCAAATGAACAATGCAAATGAAGATTAGCAAACCAAGATCTCACTCCTAGGTGGTTAAACCTAAATATCAGGAGCACTAGCTCTGATACCAATTGAAAAGTCACCTAGAGGGGGGTGAATAGGTGATGTGGCTAATCTATGAACTAAATGCGGAATTTAAAAACTTAATTGCAATACACTCAAGTGTGATCAACAAATGATGCACACACAACCAAGCCAAGCAAATATGAATGCACAATATGAATAATTGCAAGGCACAAAGTAAAGAGAGAGATAGAGAGAGAGTCAATGGATCAAGCGCAAACAACAAGATGTGTTTCGAGGTTCGAGCACCCAGCTCTACATCCCCACCTTCGACACACGAAGGATTTCTAATCCACTAGCAAGTCCACAAAGAACTCTCACAAGGAGTACCCAACTCCTCTCTTTACAAGCACAACCTCCTCCTTGAGGCAAGCTCCAATCCAACAAAACAATCACCTCACAACTTGAGGGATTAGCACAAAACAAACAAGGATCACATCACAACTTGAGGGATACAACCCAAGGCACAAAGCCAAACAAAGATTGGGTTTTTAACTTGGTGGTCTAAACAACAACCACAAACAATTTCTTCTCCCACACAAATATCCTATAGAATGAGATAGTAGATGTAGCTCAAGTGTGGAGAAAACCAATGGAATGGAAATCAAAATCACAAAGAAAAATCCTTGGGAAATAATAGAAATCAAGATGGTGAAGTTCAATCAAAAGCTTTTCCCAAAAACCCTCTTCTTTGATTTTCCAAACCCTAGCAAAAATACCAAAAGGATTGTTCAATTCAAGTCCAAAAACTTCTTTTGATTGCAGTGAAAACACCAGAGAGTAAGGAAAAATTCGCACAAAAAATCTTCGAGAAAAACTCTTGCAAATGGGGTATTTATAGGCAAATCTGGAAACTAGCCGTTGGCAGCAGATTTTGCCAAAATAACCCTGCCGGTCGACCGGTCCAGTCGACCGTCCAACGGTCAATTTTTGCCCGTTGGCAGCTACCGGTCGACCGCCCCGGTCGACCCAAACAAACAGAGAGCTCTGCTCTCATCCCGGTCGACCGGTACGGTCGACCGTCCCTGTCTGCCAAACGTGCACAAATTTGTGCACGTCGGTCGACCGACCCGGTCGACCGACTTCAAGCCAAGTCGACTTGGTCAGAAGACTAGTCGACTGGTGAAGCCTGGAACAGAAAAACAGTGTTAAAAATATTCTAAAAATTCTTTTATCTTTTCTAAAAATCACCAAAAATAGTTTTATCATTTTGCATTGATATATAAACATGTGGTAAAAAGTTTAGCTCAAATATCAATCAATATGAACTATTTTTGTGTCTTATCATTTTTATCAAAATCCAAAAACTGTATTTTCTAAAACTTGAATTTTGAATAGAAAATACGTTTTATCCAAAACTCTTTCAAATACAAAAACATGATATTTAAACATTTTGAAGCATGATGCATATGGATAGAAATCCAATATACATGAAACAAATATATATCATAGTTTTTGACTTTAATTCCAAAAATAAGTTTTGTTAAAACACAAAACCTAAAACACATGTAATAGGTATATCAAAGTAAGTTTGTCTAAGAGTTGAAGCATGCATGTATATAGAACAAATCTAATATACATTAAACCATGTAAACTTGTTTTGATATAAAATCTATTCATGCAAACCAAGATCGGTTAAACAAAAAATCGAAAACCAAAACATGAAACGTGTGTGTTGTGAACTTGAGCTTATCATACTATTCTAATCTTTACAATTTGGATCTAAACACAAAACTAAACTAGGATACCTAAGTCTTCTTGTAGAGCGCAATCTCCAAGCCGACTCGATCCAAAACTCTTTGATCCACCGAGCAAGTGCTATATATGATCTTTGACGCTCGGGCTCTTGAATCAACATGTGAAAGATGTGTGGAAGCTTTCACCAACTAATATCTTGATTAATGATCTGAAACTTAAACATCACAAGATAATTAGTACACATAACTACATGAGTTAATCATCATCAAAACTAGAGTGGAAGGCCTTTGGGCCAACACAAACAGATTCGATTCAATCTGTTTTCATAACTTCAAGGGGACGATTATACCCTTGCTCTCCCTATAAATAGCCCGCCAGGGGCACAAGGAGACAGACACGCACAAGGAGAGACACACGACAGGCGCAAGAGGACTCCACAAGCAGAGACTTCTTCAAGAGAACTCCACAAGCAGAGGCTTCTTCATGACGCACCGTGCATTCTTGAATTCAGAAACTTTTAGAGAATTACTTCTCTATTCAGGGTGCTGATACCCTAATAACACCTTCTTCTCAAGGAATCTCCAGAACCAGGCGAGAAGGAATTCCTAATTGAAGGCGGTTTTGAGAAGTAGCAAGAGGGTTCTATCAACCCTCTATTCTCTGATTCCCGGAACCAGGCGAGAAGGAAATCTCATCGCTCGCATCGTCAAAGGGACAAAGTGGTCGCGCGCTGACCAGAATCCTATCGGCACACTTCTCCAGAATCTCTGAGGAGATCTACTTGTAAACTTTTTAAGAATACTTGTAATTTAGCTCCTCAAACCTTTTTATTGTAAGTTTTCCCCTTTGCAAATATAATGGAAAATAGTTGTGAAAATAAATTGGGTAGACCGGTAATAAATTTTTCTTTCCAAAAAGATTTGATTGAATCGGACCGTTTTAACACATGAATTAGAAACATATCTTTGTACCATCGAAAATCAGAAAGGGTTGGACATCGAAGGTTAGTAAGGAATATTTTTGAAGATCCTAATTCTTCTGCAGGGTTTCCTACAAAATGTGTTGCTATTGTGACGATGAGAAAACTAGTAGAATCATTTCTCCTAGTAATTGTTCCCTGAGCATCTTCTACTTCTATTTTGTGATTTAAAATAGTTTGTTTGTCTTCTAGGGTCAATGAGTTATCCCACCAATATTTTAATTGACCAGTGAATCTGGTAACAATGTAAACAATGGCATTTTGTTCTTGTAGTTGGTTTGTTTTGTAGGCAGTTACTGCCATACCAATTTCCTGTAAAGTGTTTAATATTTCATATTCACTTTTGCCATCAATTTTCCATTCATAAACTGAAGTACCATCATAACTTGACTTGAATATTGCTCGTTCTTCATATTGAATATCTGGAAGGGTTGGCCTAGGATAATAATTCCTAGTTTTTCCTTTACGCCAATAATTTTTGTATGAATTGTTATGCTGCTTGTATTTTCGATGAATTCTATTAATTTCGAAATCTTGATCTATTCCTTGAATATCATCTTCTATTTGATTAATTTGTTGTACTAAGGAATTGTCTGAGGCTGAAGAGTCTTCAGCAGATTCAGATTCTGATGCATTTTGTTCTTCAATCGTATTTATCTTTGATGTGCTTGGAATATCTTTATTAATTTTTTCTAGAGCTTGAGTTATTTGTCCTAGTAAGTTTAGTGGTTGAATTTTTTCTTCAAATTCAATTGGTATATTAGTTAGTTGAAAATATGGTGCTGAATAACTTTGTGGAAATTTAGGACTGGACTCTTTGTGTACCCCTTTAATTTCAGTTGATAAAGAATCTATTTGTTGTGCTATCGTGTGCAGCATTTGATTTGAATAATTATTTTGATGATATATTTTCTTAATGTCTTCAATGTTAACCGGTTCATTATTATCTTTTCCCTTTTTAAAGGGTGAGGCAGTAATGTCTCCTTCTTTAGTAGTAATTTTAATAGATTGCAATGGGGGATAAATAGAAGTTATTGTTTGACCGTCGGATAATTGCAATTTTTTATATAAACTAGTTTGAACATTGATTTGAGATTGGTTGTACGGGTTTTGAATGCCCTGTTTTATTAAATAATATTCTAACCATATTTTGAAGTTAAAATTATTTTATGTTTTTCTATATCAGTGATCCATTCTTTTATTAATATTTCCTGATAAGTTTTATCAAATTCTGAGAACCAATTAAAATATTCGGATTCTTCTCTGAAGTCTTTCATTAATTCAAAACTATTATTAATGAATGGTTTATCACTAGTAATGACATTAATCTCACTACTAAAGTCTCCTTTCATCTGTGATGATGTCGGAGAATAATTTCCCTGATCCATTTCTGAAAGAGGAGATTTATGAAATACTTTAATGGGCTGTTGTAATGAATAATCTGAGCATGACCTCCTACTAGATTCAGGATACCTGAAAGAGGTTGAAGGTTTTTCTTTCAGCGAATTAAATCGTATTAATACCGTTCCATCATTTTCTTCAATAATATCAGAAATTTCTGTTCTTTCTATGTCTCTAGGAGTTTGAGGATTTTTAATCCTAAATTCCTCTGGAATTGTGATTTCATTCCACTTTAATCTTCTTGGGACAAAGGTTTTTGAATGTTCAGTTTCAATTTGAAGTAAGACAGTTTCTTCTTGTGTAGAGGTATTCATCATTTTGAATTTAGGGTTCATATTAGAGTTCATTAATTTGAAATACATTTTATACATAACTGCTACTTGTTCAGTAAATTTTTCAAATTCGTCACCTTGTAAATGAACGTCTAAGATTAATGAATTTAAGAATAATGGATCTGTTAATGATACAGAGTAGTTAGGCATACAATTGAAATAGACTAGACCATTACATATATTTGTTTGAATCATAGACAAAATAGACGACTTGTATCTTTTTAGTCTTTTGTCTCTTAAGGCTGTATACACAGGAATATCTACACCTGTATGAACTAAGAGTTTAATGGCTACCTGTATTAGGCCAAAATGTATGTAACGAAATCCTTTCTTTAGAAATTCTTGTAATACCAAGGTGGATAATAATGGAATGGTTTGAAATTTATTCTGAATATTGAATGTTTCTTCATGAATTTTAATTGTGTATGATGTTTTGAAGTCAAATGTTCCTATACTATAGATGTTTTCTAATTTTTCATTTGGAATTTTCCATTCTAAATAGTCCTCATGAATTATGTCTTCCCTACTTCTTACTATCTTCTTAGTTGAGCCTGAGGATGAATTGGAACCTAGAAGCATTCTTCTTACAATGTTAGCCATAATTAATGCATGATCAAATGTATGCTGCAACTCTAGTCTTAACGGGAAACGGGAACACTATGCCTGGAACACCCTATTCACTTAGTGGGCTTACCAACGGTCTTACAAGTTTACCAACACTTACCAACGCTAATGCAGAGTTTTAACATGCAATTGATACGCACTAATGATAACAACAATGCAAGAACATGGCTACCTATATATATATACCTATATATATATATATACATATATAGATATATACCTATATATATAGGTATATATATATATATATATACCTATATATATACATATATTTAGGTATATATATAGGGCTTACTGTACCTCAGCCTGCAGGTTGAGAGAGTTTCTCAGCCTGCGGGACGTGGCTGAATATATGCCACACATCGGTCGCAGAGTGTGGGCGCCAAAAAATCAAAAAAATCCCGCCTAAACAATCGTGAAACAAATTGACAAAAATACCCCTTTTATATGACGACGGCGACTTCTAGCATTGAAAAGTAAAAAAATATTCCATGGTCGCATACTTAATACAGAATAAAGAATACCGGAGGAAACAAGCTATCGTATAGCAATGCGACCTCCTTCAGTACTGCGACCAAAGTCGCAAACTTCTTTCTCATTACGATGGTGATGGCGAGGATTAGAAGTTTAAAAAAATTGTATTTTGTTTTTTTTTTAAATATATATAAATCTGTTTTCTAAAGTTAATTATGTGAATTACATTTTTTACTACTATGTCTTGGTTGAAAATGCTGTACAATTGTTACAAACCTTCATTTTAAATATTTTACGCTAAACGAATATACTGCGACCATGGACGCAGTTAATAATTATATTACTTCACCCTTATAAATTTTTAAAATGAAAGGTTGCGACATTGGTTGCAGTTGCTGGACGCAGACTTAATAAATACACTGCGACCTTGGTCGCAGTTGCTGGACTTTAGTCTTAATCAACAACAACACTGCTACCTTGGTCGCAGTTTCTGACCGTAGTCTTAATAAAATAAACGACCGTAGTCTTAATAAAATAAACTGCGACCTTGATCGCAGTTGTTGGTGTTTAGTCTTAATCAACAACAACACTGCGACGAGGTCAACAACAACACTGCGACGAGGTGACACGTCACCGCAGCAGTTGCTTAGTCGCAGTCTTTGGTCACAGTGTCGACCCTGGTCGTAGTAGTTACTGTTTGCAATGTATCTTATGCGACCTTGGTCGCAGTGTCATCTATGGTCATAGTTGTTTTGTTTGCAATGCATGGCTGCGACCAAGTTCGTAGTTTATTAAAAAAACAAATATGCTTTTTATTTATGTCCAGGCATTTATCTCCAGGCATGTGAAATGATACAAAACGATCTCTTATACAATAAGATTGAGTGTTACAATATAGCAGTACAAAGAAGACTAAACATCAAAAAGATCCCTTGTTGACTAAGAGCAGTGGTGTTATTGAGGTCTTTTATTTATGTCCAGACATTTATCTCCAGGCATGTGAAAATGATACAAAACGCTCTGTTATACAATAAGATTGAGTGTTACAATATAGCAGTACAAAGAAGACTAAACATCAAAGTAGCCAAGAAGACTAAACATCAAAAGAGCCCTTGTTGACTAAGAGCAATCTTCTTCTTGAGGTCTGGTGGCAGCAGAATCCTCCGATTCCAACTGACCCTCCAAAGTGCCGGGATACGATCTTTCGTTGATGAACATCTCTTCACCAGAAGGTTATCCAGTGAGCATGGAGTTTCCTCGATGTCACTTCTGGGGTAAGAGAGGGAGAGTGAGACCTCACAAGGTATGCTACCCACCACTATATCCACCACATCCCCCGCCGCCATACCCACTCTGACCATCCGTTATCAGCAAGCTTGACTGGTGCATCAAGTCAGAGCAGATCTCGGTGAGGCTTAAGTCCTCGTCAGGGATCATGACTTCTTCCCTTGTGAACGACGAGGACCATGACTTCTTCCCTTGTGGACGATGAGGTCCATGACTTCTTCCCTTGTGGACGAACATCGATCAAGTTCGTCCATAGGGTCATCTTCATCCATGGAGGCAGGCCCCTGTTAGAGACTCTGAAGAAGGCGGAAATTCTCAGAGCAATTGCTCTCGAAAGAAAACAGTCTAATTATGGGCTGTTAAAGGGAGAGGGTGAGCCCTATTTATAGGCAGCCCATAATAACCATAATTAATGGTTCATTAATCAGAATCGTCGGCATTAATGGTCTCCAACCGCCAGCGCTGGTTTGGCATTAAAAGACATTAACGCCTAAACCCAATGAAGAGCCGACGCGTGGACAACCGCTTCGGGAAATAACGAATGGTGCGGGGTTCGTCAACGTAGACTTGACGTTAAAAGATCTCATAAAATCTTTATGACAGGTCGCGTCTCATGGAGTGACTCCAAGTCGCATCAGACAACAGACAACTTTTTATTTTTCATTTAGATTCAAAAAATGACTTAATCCAAAAACAACACTTAATAAAACAACACTTACTTAACGTACTGCGACCAAAGTCGCAGTCCATGTAATGCAACCCTAGATTGCAGTTGCTGGCCATCTTTATCAATAACAACACTGCGACCTTGGTCGCATTTAACCATGTACACTGCGACCAAAGACTTTGACTAAGGTCGCAGTTTAAATGTACAATGCGACCAAAGACTCTGACTACATTATATACAAAAAAATTAATTACTTAACGTACTGCGACCAAAGTCGCAGTCCATGTAATGCAACCCTAGATTGCAGTTGCTGGCTATCTTTATCAATAACAACACTGCGACCTTGGTCGCATTTAACCATGTACACTGCGACCAAAGACTTTGACTAAGGTCGCAGTTTAAATGTACAATGCGACCAAAGACTCTGACTACATTATATACAAAAAAATTAAACTATAAAGTAGAATTTTATCGCAGGCTGAAAAATTGATCTGAAAAGATTTTATATTTTCAAAAAAAATTTTATCGCAGGCTGAAAAGGAGAAACTAGATCTTTCAAAAAAGAGGTAAAGAAATAGGGCGAAAAGTAATTTATATCCTATAAAGAGCGGCAAAAATAAAAGAGGGAAAAATAATAATAAACAATAAGGAAAAGTTATCATAAGGGGTATTTGGTAATTTAACTTCTACCTAAAAGCGGGCCGCAAGTCAGTGAGGTGACAAATTGAGCCACGTCACCGCAGGCTGAGAGAGTACTCTCAGCTCGCGGGCTGATATACATTTTTCTCATATATATATATATATATATATATATATATATATATATATATATATATATACCTATATATATATATATATACCTATATATATATATATATATATATATATATATATATATATATATATCTATATATATACCTATATATATGTATATATATACCTATATATATATATATATATATATATAGGTATATATATATACCTAAATATATGTATATATATAGGTATATATATATGTATATATATATACCTATATATATATATATATATAGGTATATATATATACCTAAATATATATATATATAGGTATATATATATGTATATATATATACCTATATATATATATATATATATACCTAAATATATGTATATATATAGGTATATATATGTATATATATATACCTATATATATATATATATATAGGTATATATATATATATATATATATATAGGTAGCCATGTTCTTGCATTGTTGTTATCATTAGTGCGTATCAATTGCATGTTAAAACTCTGCATTAGCGTTGGTAAGTGTTGGTAAACTTGTAAGACCGTTGGTAAGCCCACTAAGTGAATAGGGTGTTCCAGGCATAGTGTTCCCGTGTTCCCGTTAAGACTAGAGTTGCAGCATACATTTGATCATGCATTAATTATGGCTAACATTGTAAGAAGAATGCTTCTAGGTTCCAATTCATCCTCAGGCTCAACTAAGAAGATAGTAAGAAGTAGGGAAGACATAATTCATGAGGACTATTTAGAATGGAAAATTCCAAATGAAAAATTAGAAAACATCTATAGTATAGGAACATTTGACTTCAAAACATCATACGCAATTAAAATTCATGAAGAAACATTCAATATTCAGAATAAATTTCAAACCATTCCATTATTATCCACCTTGGTATTACAAGAATTTCTAAAGAAAGGATTTCGTTACATACATTTTGGCCTAATACAGGTAGCCATTAAACCCTTAGTTCATACAGGTGTAGATATTCCTGTGTATACAGCCTTAAGAGACAAAAGACTAAAAAGATACAAGTCGTCTATTTTGTCTATGATTCAAACAAATATATGTAATGGTCCAGTCTATTTCAATTGTATGCCTAACTACTCTGTATCATTAACAGATCCATTATTCTTAAATTCATTAATCTTAGACATTCATTTACAAGGTGACGAATTTGAAAAATTTACTGAACAAGTAGCAGTTATGTATAAAATGTATTTCAAATTAATGAACTCTAATATGAACCCTAAATTCAAAATGATGAATACCTCTACACAAGAAGAAACTGTCTTACTTCAAATTGAAACTGAACATTCAAAAACCTTTGTCCCAAGAAGATTAAAGTGGAATGAAATCACAATTCCAGAGGAATTTAGGATTGAAAATCCTCAAACTCCTAGAGACATAGAAAGAACAGAAATTTCTGATATTATTGAAGAAAATGATGGAACGGTATTAATACGATTTAATTCGCTGAAAGAAAAACCTTCAACCTCTTTCAGGTATCCTGAATCTAGTAGGAGGTCATGCTCAGATTATTCATTACAACAGCCCATTAAAGTATTTCATAAATCTCCTCTTCCAGAAATGGATCAGGGAAATTATTCTCCGACATCATCACAGATGAAAGGAGACTTTAGTAGTGAGATTAATGTCATTACTAGTGATAAACCATTCATTAATAATAGTTTTGAATTAATGAAAGACTTCAGAGAAGAATCCGAATATTTTAATTGGTTCTCAGAATTTGATAAAACTTATCAGGAAATATTAATAAAAGAATGGATCACTGATATAGAAAAACATAAAATTAATTTTAACTTCGAAATATGGTTAGAATATTATTTAATAAAACAGGGCATTCAAAACCCGTACAACCAATCTCAAATCAATGTTCAAACTAGTTTATATAAAAAATGGCAATTATCCGACGGTCAAACAGTAACTTCTATCTATCCCCCATTGCAATCTATTAAAATTACTACTAAAGAAGGAGACATTACTGCCTCACCCTTTAAAAAGGGAAAAGATAATAATGAACCGGTTAACATTGAAGACATTAAGAAAATATATCATCAAAATAATTATTCAAATCAAATGCTGCACACGATAGCACAACAAATAGATTCTTTATCAACTGAAATTAAAGGGGTACACAAAGAGTCCAGTCCTAAATTTCCACAAAGTTATTCAGCACCACATTTTCAACTAACTAATATACCAATTGAATTTGAAGAAAAAATTCAACCACTAAACTTACTAGGACAAATAACTCAAGCTCTAGAAAAAATTAATAAAGATATTCCAAGCACATCAAAGATAAATACGATTGAAGAACAAAATGCATCAGAATCTGAATCTGCTGAAGACTCTTCAGCCTCAGACAATTCCTTAGTACAACAAATTAATCAAATAGAAGATGATATTCAAGGAACAGATCAAGATTTAGAAATTAATAGAATTCATCGAAAATACAAGCAGCATAACAATTCATACAAAAATTATTGGCGTAAAGGAAGAACTAGGAATTATTATCCTAGGCCAACCCTTCCAGATATTCAATATGAAGAACGAGCAATATTCAAGTCAAGTTACGATGGTACTTCAGTTTATGAATGGAATATTGATGGCAAAAGTGAATATGAAATATTAAACACTTTACAGGAAATTGGTATGGCAGTAACTGCCTACAAAACAAACCGACTACAAGAACAAAATGCCACTGTTTACATTGTCACCGGATTCACTGGTCAATTAAAATATTGGTGGGATAACTCATTGACCCTAGAAGACAAACAAACTATTTTAAATCACGAAATAGAAGTAGAAGATGCTCAGGGAACAATTACTAGGAGAAATGATTCTACTAGTTTTCTCATCGTCACAATAGCAACACATTTTGTAGGAAACCCTGCAGAAGAATTAGGATCTTCAAAAATATTCCTTACTAACCTTCGATGTCCAACCCTTTCTGATTTTCGATGGTACAAAGATATGTTTCTAACTCATGTGTTAAAACGGTCCGATTCAACCAAATCTTTTTGGAAAGAAAAATTTATTACAGGTCTACCCAATTTATTTTCACAACGAGTTTTCACCAGTATTAAAAAGGCCATGGGAATTGAAGATGATAATATTGATTTTAGTACTATTACATACGGTCAATTATTTGCATTCGTTAAAAAGGAAGCACTACTAGCCTGTCAGGAATTAAAATTTCAAGCCAAATACGGTAATAAACGAAAAGAAATGGGCCCTTTCTGTGAAGCATTTGGCATCACAGGAATAAAAGCTCCCTCAATAGAAAAGAAACACAAACAAAAAATGATTCCTTATAAAAAGCATAAGCCAAAGAAATACAAATATTCTCGAAAACATTCAAACGAAGATTATTATCAATCTAAAAGAATTACTTGTTATAAATGTTGCAAACCTGGTCACATCGCAAGTAAATGTAAATTAAAAGGCAAAAATAGAATTAATGAAATCATAGACAATCTATCAGATATAGATTCAAACATAAAAGAAAAATTTAAAGAAAAATTACAACTCTATTCTGAAATTAATAAAATATCTGAAGATGATGGATTTTACTATTCTTCAAGTTCTAGTGACCATACGTGTACATGTAAACAAATTAATATGATTAATACAAGAAACACTCTAAAATTACCTAAGGCAAAAAATTTAAAAAAAGATTCAAAAGAATTGATATTCGATATGATACAACAGATTGCAGACCCGGAAAAACAAAAGGAACATTTAGAAAAATTGAAAACCCTAATAATCAATGAAGAAGACAATACGGATAAACTAATTCAACCTTTTAGTATCTCAAAACTTTTTGAGACCTATCCCGTAAATACAACCTTGAAGCCCCAACCAAATAGCATTCATGAACTTCGAACAGAAATAAAATTATTAAAAGAAGAAATTAAGAATATTAAAGAAAATTTAAGCCAAATAGAAACAAAAAATTTAGCATACGAAACCCAAATGTGCCTTATTCAGACTCAACTCGATAAAGGAAAAGAAATTGCAACCATATCGGAAGAAGAGTTACCTTTCTCATTAAACGAAATCACCATTTCAACCACTGAACCCTCCGACTCTAACTTCATTTCAACTATTAAGGGATTCACATATCAGAAATGGTTTGTATTCATAAATATTACAATTCACAATTCTAAATTCACAATATTCATAGGGGAACCATAACACCAATCAATAGATCAATAGAATTTGCAAACAAATTTTCCGATGAAATTAAAGATAAAACCCAGTTAAAAAGATTTTTAGGATGTTTAAATTACGTATCTGATTTCATCCAAAAAATACGAATAATTTGTGCACCACTATTTCAAAGACTCCAAAAAAATCCACCAGCATGGTCTGATAAGCATACTCAAATAGTCAAACAAATTAAAGAGAAAGTCCATTCATTACCATGTCTATGCATTCCTCATCCTCATGCATTCATGATAGTTGAAACAGATGCATCAGATATAGGATATGGTGGCATACTGAAATAAAGATTTCAACAAACATCTCATGAGCAACTGGTTAGATTTCATTCTGGTGCATGGCTCGGTCCTCAAAAATCTTACTCCACCATCAAAAAGAAAATTCTTTCCATTGTTCAATATATTTCTAAATTCCAAGATGATCTTCTGAATAAAAAATTCCTTCTCCGAATTGATTGTCAATTCGCTAAATTTATTCTTGAAAAAGATGTTCAAAATATTGCATCTAAGCAATGTGTTGCTAGATGGCAAGCCATTCTTTCTATTTTTGATTTTGATATAGAGTATCTTAAAGGTTCAAATAATTCCTTACCCGATTTCCTAACTCGTGAATTCTTAACCACAAATTCAAAATGAGTACCGACAAAGGCAAATCTCCGATTCAAAAGACCGTCAATTCCAAAGACTATGAAATAAAAATCTCATCACTTTCATCCTCGCCTATTCAAAGTCCCAATAAATTTCAAGTCTTAGGTAATTTTCCTCCTCTTCCTTATGCCATGACTCTTCAAACGCCTTCTGCCAAAATTCAAAGCACATCACGCCCTCAGTCAACATCTGATTCATCTCCTTATTTAACCAAAAGGAATCCAGAACATCTGCTCCTTACCACCTTTACTGAAATTCTTGATTACAAAACCCTCTCCTCATTTGTTAATAAAATCCTACCTTCTGGTTGTCAATGGATTCCAGACGACCCACTCAAAACTCAACGATATTATGAACTTGTTCTCGTTGACTCTGGCTCTATTGAGCTATATCATTCTATGGACAAAAACAATCCCGACAGAACTCTTATTCAAAATGCATCATCAAAAGAGTAATCAAACCGACAGAATGGGCATCCTATGCTACAATGAAGGATTTTATAGTCAATTACATTCCAAAAGGTTACTCCTATCATGATTATCGGATGGCTTGGTATCGCGCATTCCTCTACAGACCATTTGATCATTCATGGTTTTTTTACCTTTCATTCAAACTGTCAAGAAGATTTTTCAATTTGGTTCTATGAGTGGTGGCATTCATACGGACCCACAACAGATATTCTACCACCAGCAATACTCAAAGGCTTCAATCCCTACCTACTCAAATCCAAAGGATTACACTATGTCAAGACAGTATAGTTCTACAGTGAATACAAGGTTCTATGGATTTTCTGTTGGAGTTACAGAGTTGCTCAACATTATAGTATTGCCGACAAATTTCCTATGAGTCTCTTCCGAGAATTCAAAATTAAATGGTGGGACAAATTGCTCGCCACTGGCAAAAAACTCCAACATCATATTCAACAAATTGCCAAGCAAACGGATCCTTCTACTACTCCAAAATCCAACTCCAAAACCCTAGTTCAACTCCCAGATGACTCTGATTCAGAAGATAAATTCCAACAGTTCTTACAATTCCAAAATTTTAAGAAGATGCAAAAGCAACTCAACCGTTCCCGGGCAAACTCCACGACATCCTCCACCTCCACCGATCCCATCGGAGGCCAAGATCCCTTTGATATGTAAAAAAAAGAGAGAGAGAGAGAAGAAAGAGACACTTTTCTGCAGATTCTACGATCAGAAGAAAGAAGACAAAGCACTCATCACAAGAAGACAAAATACTGTCACTCATCACAAGACGACAAAAGCAGACAGCATCTCCAGCTCAAAAGCATCACCCGATTCGACAACATCGCCAGATCAAAAGCAAAAGAAGAAAATGACAACGCACTTATCTTTCCAGCTCAAAAGTAAATCCACTCACCGACAATAATTCAAAAATGACAGAGGAGACTTGACGGAAAGTAGATTCCTTAACTCAAAGAACGTGACGCACTCGCCCAAAAGCAGATGCCTTCAAGAAGCACAGCTCATCCCTCAATCATGCAGGACAGCTCATCACCTCCAGAAGCATCCACACTCTCTATAAATCAGAGTCCCCTTTTCATTCGTCAAAGGCAGAGCGAAAATAACAATCAGCAATTAAGCCAGAAATTCCTCAGTTCTCAACCAACCTTCTTCAACTACCATCTTCACCTAAACCTTTCAAACTGTATTCCTACCTTATCCTGTATCCAATTTCAAAAGTCATAGTATCAAGACAAGCCTTGTAAATTCATATTCCATTTGTAATTTATCTCTTCAAAATAATATTTCATCTTTTGTTAATACTGTGTGGTTGTCGATTAATGCTTCCACAACAAGATTGCATTGTGCACCTCTAACTCTTATCAAGAGGAATCACGAGGAAGAAGTTCAGAACCCTTCACCGGTTATTCGGCTTCTAATCTTGTTCGAAGTGATCGTTTCTGTTTCCTTTTTCATATAATCATCTTAAACTTACTCCTGGGTTTATTTTGGTATCAGAGCGAAAATAGCAATCAGCAATTAAGCCAGAAATTTCTCAGTCCTCAACCATCCTTCTTCAACTACCATCTTCACCTAAACCTTTCAAACTGTATTCCTACCTTATCCTGTATCCAGTTTTAAAAGTCATAGTATCAAGACAAGCCTTGTAAGTTCATATTCCATTTGTAATTTATCTCTTCAAAATAATATTTTATCTTTTGTTAATACTGTGTGGTTGTCGATTAATACTTCGACAACAAGATTGCATTGTGCACCTCTAACTCTTATTAAGAGGAATCACGAGGAAGAAGTTCAGAACCCTTCACCGGTTATTCGGCTTCTAATCTTGTTCGAAGAGGAAGAAGTTTAGAACCCTTCACCGGGTATTTGGCTTCTAATCTTGTTCGAAGTGATCGTTTCTGTTTTCTTTTTCATATAATCATCTTAAACTTACTCATGGGTATATGTATATATAGGTATATATATAGGTATATATATGTGTGTGTGTGTGGGCACACACACACACACACACACACACACACAGGTATATATACCTATATATATATATAGGTATATATATATATATAGGTATATATATATATATATATATATATATATATATATATAGGTATATATATATACCTATATATATATATATATACCTATATATATATATACCTATATATATATATACCTATATATATATATAATATTATACCTATATATATATATATATATATATATATATATATATATATATATATATATATATATATATATATATATATATATATATATATATATATGGGTCAAGTGCACCTAGTAGGTCTCCTTAGATTACAATCTAAGGAGACGGCTTAAAATTCCAACATCTCGATTTTTTTTTCACGATTCGACCGCACATTATCATATTCATGTTATAAGATGCATGTATATAAAAAATCATGTGATTTGAAGTTCATTTACTCATTGATCTAATCGTTCCATTTTGTTCTACTATTTAAAAATCGTTAATCTTTGAACCCAAAGAAAATAGAGTAAATAAACTTCAAATCACGTGATTTTTTGTATGCATACATCTTATAACATGAATATGATAATGTGCGGTCGGATCGTAGGAAAAAAATTGGGATGTTGGAGTTTTAAGCCGTCTCCTTAGATTACAATCTAAGGAGACCTACTAGGAACACTTTTCCCTATATATATATATATATATATATATATATATATATATATATATATTATATATATATATATATATATATATATATATATATATGTATGTATATATAAATACCTATATATATATAGGTATATATATATATACCTATATATATATAGGTATATATATATATCTATAGATATATATATATATATAGGTATATATATATATATAGGTATAGGTATAGGTATATATATATATATATATACCTATATATATATATATATATAGGTATATATATTATATATACCTATATACCTATATATATATATATAGGTATATATATATATATATATATATATATATATATATATATATATATATATTATATATATATAAATATAGGTGTGTATATATATATATATATATATATATATATATATATATATATATATACCTATATATATATATATATATATATATATAGGTATATATATATATATACATATACCTATTATATATATATATATATATATAGGTATATATATATATATATATATATATATATATATATATATTATTATATACTATATAGGTATATATATACCTATATAGGTATATATATACCTATATAGGTATATATATAATATCTGTTATATACCTATATAGGTATATATATACCTATATAGGTATATATATAAATATATCTGTGTGTGTATATATATATATATATATAGGTCTATATATATATAGGTATATATATAGGTGTATATATATAGGTATATATATAGGTATATATATATATATATATATATATATATATATATATATATATATATATATATATATATATATATATATATATATATAGGTATATACCTATACATATCTATATACCTATATATATATTAGAAGTAATTATATATAAAAGCTATGTAATACTACTCCCGACTCTGGATAATCACATTTTGTCCCTGTTTAGGCCCTTTTTGTATCTTATAAGGCCTAGTTCAGCCCAATTGGAGTTAAAGTTTGACTTTTAGTAAAAATACCCAATTAACACAAGAAATAAGGATAATTAGCAGTAATTGTACATAGAAACTAAGTAACACCACTCTCAGCTCTTGAAACCATATTTTCCTCCAATTTGGGACCAATTCGGCTCATATAAGACATAATTCAGGTCATTCGGGACTGAAAAGTTAAACTTTTGGTCAAACTTCCAACTTAAGAATAGAAACAAATTGAATTAGTAGTGGTTATACATAGAAACTATGTAATACTACTTCTGACTCCTGAAAACATATTTTCTCCCTGTTTGAGTCCTATTCGGCTCTTAGAATACCTAGTTTAGGCCAATCGGGAATGAAAATTTGACTTTTGGTTAGACTTCACAATTAAGAATAGAAACATATTTAATTAGTAGTAATTATATATAAAAATTATATAATACTACTCCCGACTCTTGAAAACATGTTTTCTCCTTGTTTGAGCCATACTATGCTCTTATAATACCTAGTTCAGGCCAATAGGGGCTGAAAGTTTGACTTTTGGACAAACTTCCTGATTAAGAGTAGAAACAAGTTTAATTAGTAGTAATTGTATATAGAAACTATGTAATACAACTCCTGGCTCTTTAAAACAATGTTCTCTCCCTGTTTAGGTCATTTTCGGCTCTTATAAGTCCTAGTTGAAGCCAATCGGGGCTGAAAGAGTGACTTTTAATCAAATTTCACAATTAAGACTAGAAACAAGTTTTGTTAGTAGCAATTATATATAATAACTATGAAATACTACTCCCAGCTATTGCAAACTATGTATTAATACTCTTTAGCTCTAGAAAATTTTATTTTCTCCTTGTTTGGGTGGGTTTTATAAGGACTAGTTCAGGCCAATTGAGGCTGAAATAACTTTTGGTCGAACTTACTAGAGACAAGGTTAATTAATATTAATTGTACATAGAAACTACGTAATACCATTGTCGGCCCTTAAAAACTATGTTTCTCCCGTTTGGTCCCATTTGACTCTTATAAGGCTTGGTTCAGGCCAATCGGTGTTGAAAGTTTGATTTTTGGTCAAACTTTCCAATAAAAACTAGAAACAAGTTTAATTAGTAGTAATTGTACATAAAACACTGTCATACTACTTTGGGCTCTTGAAAACCACGTTTTCTCCTCGTTTGGGCCCTAATCGGCTCTTATAAGGCCTAATACAGGCCAATTGGGTTGAAGTTCAACTTTTAATAAACTTCCCAATTAAGACTGGAAACTAGTTTAATTAGTAGTAATTTTATACATGAAACTATGTCATACTACTCCCGATACTTGAAAATCTCATTTTCTCCTCATTTGGGCCCTAATCAGCTCTTATAAGGCCTAATTCAGGCCAAACAGGGTTGAAAGTTTGACTTTTAGTAAAACTTCTCAATTAAGACTAGAAACTAGTTTAATTAAAAGTAATTATACATAAAAACTATGTATTACTACTCTCGGCTCTTAAAAACATTGTTTGATCCCTAATCGGCTCTTACAAGGCCTAGTTCAGGCCAATCAGGACTGAAAGTTTGACTTTTGATCAAAATTCTAAATTAACATAAGAAACAAGATTAATTAGTAATAATTGTGCATAGAAACTCTATAATCCACTCTCAGCACTTGAAAATCATGTTTTTCTCCCGTTTGGCCCCATTCAGCTCTTATAAGAACTAGTTCAGGCTAATAAGAACTGAAGGTTTGGGTTTTGGTCAAACTTTCATATTGAGACTAGAAAATAGTTTAATTAGTGGTAATTGCACATAAAAATTATGTCATACTACTCTCGGCTCTTGAAAACCTCATTTTTATCCCGTTTGGGCCCTAATCAGCTATATATTGCCTAGTTCAGGCCAATCGGGGCTGAAAGTTTGACTCTAGGTCAAACTTTCCAATTAACACTAGAAACAAAGTTAATTAGTAGTAATTATACATAGAAACTATGTAATACCATTCACGTCCCTTTTAAACCTTGTTTTCCTCCAGTTTGTCCCCATTCGTCTCTTATAAGGCCTAGTTCAGGCCAATCAGGGCTGAAATTTGACTTTTGGCAAAAATTCTCAAATAATCCTAAAACAAGTTAAACTAGTTAACACTAGAAACAAGGTTATTTAGTAGTAATTGCATATAGAAACAATATAATACCACTCACGTCTCTTGAAAATCATATTTTCCTCTCGTTTGGGTCATGTTTGGCTCTTATAATGCCCAGTTGAGGCCAGTCGGGGCTGAAGATTTGACTTTTGGTCAAACTTCCCTATTAAGAATAGAAACAAATTTAATTAATAGTAATTTTACATGAAAACTATGTAGTACTACTCTCGGCTCTTGAAAAGATATTTTATCTCTGTTTGAGCTCTATTCGGCTTTTCTAATGCCTAGTTCAGGCCAATCGGGGCTGAAGATTTGACTTTTGGTTAGACTTCCCAATAAAGAATAGAAACAAGTTTAATTAATAGTAATTATACATAAAACTATGTAATACTACTCCTGGCTCTTGAAAGTATGTTTTCTCCTTGTTTGAGTCTTATTCTGCTCTTATAATGCCTAGTTCAGGCCAATCGAGCCTGAAAATTTGACTTTTATACGAACTTGCTGATTAATAGTAGAAACAAATTATTAGTTGTAATTGTATATAGAAACTATGTAATACTACTCCTAGCTCCTAAACAATATTTTCTCCCTGTTTAGGTCATATTCGACTTTTTAAAGGCCTAGCTTAGGCCAATCTGGGCGGAAAGAGTGACTTTTGATCAAAATCTCCAATTAAGGCCAGAAACAAGTTTAATTAGTAGTAATTAAACATAAAAATTATGTAATACTACTCCCAGCTCTTGAAAACCCTAGTTTCTCCCCGATTTGGCCCTTTTCGGCTCTTATAAGGCCTAGTTCAAGCCAATCAGGGCTGAACGTTTGACTCTTTGTCAAATTTTCCAATTAACACTAGAAACAAGATTAATTAGCCACAATTGTACATAGAAACTATGTAATAATACTCCTGGCGCTTTAAAATCATGTTTTATCTCTATTTAGGTCATATTCGGCTCATATAAGGCCTAATTTAGGGCAACCGGGACAGAAAGTCTGACTTTGGTCAAACTTTCAATTAAGACTAGAAACAAGTTTAATTAGTAGGAATTATACATAAAAACTATGTAATACTACTCGCTGCTTTTGAAAACTACATTTTCTCCCCATTTGGACCATATTCAGCTCTAATAAGGCCTAGTTCAGGTTACAGGGCTTTAAAGTTTGACTTTTGGTTAAGCTTCCAAATTAACAATAGAAATTAGGTTAATCAGAAGTAATTGTACATAGAACTATGCAATACCATTCACGACCCTTGAAAATCATTTTTCCTCCCATTTGGTTCCTATTCGGCTATTATAAAGCCTAGTCCAGGCCAATCGGGGCAGAAAGTTTGATTTTTGATAAAACTTTCCATTAAGACTAGAAATTTTTTTAACGTAGTAATTATGCAAAAAAACTATGTATTAATACTCTTAGCTCTTGAAAACTTTATTTTCTCCTCGTTTGGGCGGCTATTATAAGGACTGGTTCAGGCCAATTGGGGCTGAAACAACTTTTGGTCGAACTTACTAGAGACAAGGTTAATTAGTATTAATTGTACATAGAAACTAAGTAATACCATTGACGGCCCTTAAAAACCATGTTTTCCTCCCGTTTGGTCCCATTCGGCTCTTATATGGCCTAGTTTAGGCCAATCGGTGTTGAAAGTTTGATTATTGGTCAAACTTCCCATTAAAAACTAGAAACAAGTTTAATTAGTAGTAATTATATATAAAAACACTGTCATACTACTATGGGCTCTTGAAAACCACGTTTTCTCCTCGTTTGGGCCCTAATCGGCTCTTATAAGGCCTAATTCAGGCCAATTGGGGTTGAAAGTTTAACTTTTACTAACTTCCCAATTAAGACTGGAAACTAGTTTAATTAGTAGTAATTATACATGAAACTATGTCATACTACTCCCGGCACTTAAAAACCTCATTTTTCTTCCCGTTTGGACCCTAATTGGCTCTTATAAGGCCTAATTCAGGTTAACAGGGTTGAAAGTTTGACTTTTAGTAAAACTTCCCAATTAGTAGAAATTAGTTTAATTAATAGTAATTATATATAAAAACTATGTATTACTACTCTTGGCTCTTGAAAACCTCGTTTGAGCCTAATTGGCTCTTATGAGGACTAGTTCAGGCCAATCAGGAATGAAAGTTTGACTTGTGATCAAAATTCCTAATTAACATAAGAAACAAGGTTAATTAGTAATAATTGTGAATAGAAACTCTATAATCCACTCTCAGCACTTGAAAACCATGTTTTTTCTCCCGTTTAGCCCCATTTAGATCTTATAAGGCCTAGTTCAGGCCAATAAGAACCGAAAGTTTGGGTTTTGGTCAAACTTTCATATTAAGATTAGAAAATAGTTTAATTAGTGGTAATTGCACATAAAAACTATGTAATACTACTCTCTCTCTTGAAAACCTCATTTTTTCCCGTTTGGGCCCTAATCAGCTCTTATATTCCCTAATTCAGGCCAATCGGGGCTGAAAGTTTGACTCTAGGTCAAACTTTCTAATTAACACTAGAAACAAAGTTAATTAGTAGTAATTATACATAGAAAACATATAATACCATTCACGTCCCTTGTAAACCTTTTTTTCCTCCAGTTTGGTCCTCATTCGTCTCTTATAAGGCCTAGTTCAGGCCAATCAGGGCTGAAATTTGACTTTTGATAAAATTCTCAATAATCCTAAAATAAGTTAAACTATTTAACACTAGAAATAAGGTTATTTAGTAGTAATTGCATATAGAAACTATGTAATACCACTCACGGCTCTTGAAAACCATATTTTCCTCTTGTTTGGGTCATGTTCGGCTCTTATAATGCCTAGTTAAGGCCAATTGGAGCTGAAGATTTGACTTTTGGTCAAACTTTCCTATTAAGAATAGAAACAAGTTTAATTAGTAGTAATTTACATGAAAATATGTAGTACTACTCCCGGCTCGTGAAAAGATGTTTTCTCCCTGTTTGAGCCTTATTCGGCTTTCATAATGCCTAGTTCAAGCCAATCGGGGCTGAAGATTTGAGTTTTTATCAAACTTTCCAATAAAGAATAGAAACAAGTTTAATTAGTAGTAATTATATATAAAAACTATGTAATACTACTCTCGGCTCTTGAAAGCATGTTTTCTCCTTGTTTAAGTCCTATTCTGCCCTTATAATGCTTAGTTCAGGCCAATCGAGCCTGAAAGTTTGACTTTTAGACGAACTTCCTGATTAATTGTAGAAACAAGTTTAATTAGTAGTAATTGTATATAAAAACTATGTAATACTACTCCTAACTCCTAAACTATATTTTTTTTCCCTGTTTAGGTCATATTCGGCTTTTTTAAGGCCTAGCTCAGGCCAATCTGGGCTGAAAGAGTGACTTTTAATCAAACTCTCCAATTAAGGCCAGAAAATAGTTTAATTAGTAGTAATTATATATAGAAACTATGTAACTACTCCCAGCTCTTGAAAACCGTAGTTTCACCCAGATTGGGCGCTTTTCGGCTCTTATAAGGTCTAATTCAGGCCAATCGGGGCTGAAAGTTTGACTTTTGGTCAAACTTTCTAATTAACACTAGAAACAAGATTAATTAGCCACAATTGTACATAGAAACTATGTAATAATACTCCTGACTCTTTAAAAATCTTGTTTTCTCTCTGTTAGGTCATATTCGGCTTATATAAGGCCTAGTTCAGGGACATTGAGACTGAAAGTCTGACTTTGGTCAAACTATTCAATTAAGACTAGAAACAAGTTTAATTAGTAGTAATTATACATAAAAATTATATAATACTATTCCTAGCTCCTAAAAATAGCATATTCTCCCGGATTGGGCCTTTTTCGGTTCTTATAAGGCCTCGTTTAGACCAATCGGGGCTGAATGATTGGTAGTGAAAAGTGCATTTTTATCGTTACATTTACCATCACATTTTCATATTTATTCATATAATTCTGCACATTTACTAATATTTTATTATTTATTATGTGCAGGCCTTGAGTAATAAAAAAATAAAGAAATAAAGCCCAAAAGAAGCCCAAAAAGCTTAAAAGAAGCCCATGTCCAAGCCCAATGCAAAGTTGCAATTACCAAATGTCAAATTTGCAAGCCCATGTGCAAAATTTGCAATTACTAAAAGAAAAGGAAAGGGATGGACTTCTACTCAACCCTAGTTGCTTGCAAGACAATCATAAAGATAAAAGGAGAAGAGTTTAAAGATAAATTCGGATTCAGACTGTACATATTTTAGTATTCAGATCATAACTTTTGCTACAGATATTCAAATCCGATGATTCAAGATGCTCCAGAAAGAAGACTTGAAGTCCTACAACCTTTATGTTTATCAAACTTTCCAGTTCAGTCTACAGATAAGCCATATTCGGAGATCAACATGATAACAAGTTGCAGGACAGATTTGAACTTCTATGGATAAGTCAAAACAAGTTTGGAGATAAAAGAAGAATTCAAATTCAGAGATATTTTATCCCTCTTATCTTCATACGCTTCTTATCCTCTGGTTTTCTCCTATAAATACCCCTGCATAGCAACAGAGGAAGGGCAAACCTCAAGAGTACAGAAAATACAGAGCAAAAAGCTAGGGTTTTTAGGCTAACTTATAATTTAGGTTAGGTTTTATTTTTGTTTTCTTTTGTAATTTTTGTAACTGAGAGGAGAGGATGCTTTCATGGAGGAAGGAGTTCATGCTTGTACTGAGGTGACAGCGGTGTAAGTCTTACTTTTCCTCCATTGTTAATTGAATCAACTCGAGGTCTGTTTTTGTTCTTTTTATTTTATTCTTGTTTTATTATGTCTCTATTTTTGTTTTATCGTTGTTCTTCTATTTTTGTCTTATGTCATTGTTTCTCTCTCTGATGACTTGCAAACCGTGAGAACTGGTCGCTTCGAGACTGCCTAGCCGAAGAAGTGCCATTGATGGCCTATGGAGATGAACAAGCATTCTCTTTAGTTTGTCTTTTCTTTTTCGTAGTGTAGATCGCGAAGGTGGACGATCCTATACGCCATACTTGAATGCCTTCCAAGACAAGGTAAGTCGTTGCGAATGGATCAAAGGTAAGCAGGTTGAAGAGGTAGGTATGTGTTTAGTTTTCTTTCTTTTATTTCTTTAGTGTATAGATCACCACATCTTCTACATCTTTCCAAATTCTTTTCTTCCCACTTCATTGTAAATACCATAGTAAATAATAGAATAAATAAAAAAGAGATAACTTACTTAAACGCTTCCATCGCTAGTCCCTCCCTGAGGATCACGACCCGCACAGCCATTGCTACCGCGGATTAGAATTGAGCACCTTGCACATCTTGTTCTCAATCTAAAATTCTATATTTTGTGTGCAGGTAAAATATCAATCAAAATTTTGGCGCCGTTGCCGGGGAGGGACGGTAAGTATTCTCTAAAAAAAATAACTAACTAATTCTTTTATTCTTTCTGTTTGCAGGTTCGGAGAACAGGAAAACTAACAGCAGCAAGGACATATAGCAACTCTGTGCCTCTCCCTCGAAGGCAGAGCAACAGGGCCTACTACAGAGCCGCGGTTCCGCGGCAAAAGCCACGTTTCTGCGGCCTGAGTAGTTCACTACTCACCCTGTTTTTTGCAGGTTGCTGCTACTTGCAAATCTGATTTACTGCTCTGTTAAAATTTGCTCTGTGATAAACCTGTATACTGCTAATTAATTAACAGTAACCCATTTGTTGAAAAAAAAATTTAGACTCTTGCATATTAGGCACGTGTCTATTTAATTTTTTTTTAATTTCTATTGAAGAGTGCTGGAGACAAGGTACGTTCGCATTGCATATAGACTAGGAAGCACCCTTGGCTGATTTTCTACTTTGAGTGAATATTTGTCTATTGCTTTACACGTGCACTAAATTGACTTAAGGGCTTGTCCTTTAAATAAGATAAGGTGGGGATTTCATCACCCTTCCTTGGCCCACAAACAATCTCCTCACTCACTAACCCAAGCCTAACTAAAAATAAGTAGACGTTGACCCTAGGGACATCTCGGACTCAATTAGGAGATTATCCTAAGGGGCAACGGTGTTGGAAATTGACTCCTGCCAAATCAGTGTCTAGGAAGGGGATTGAGGGCCGAAAGCCCGAAGATTGGTGGTTATTTAATTAAGGAACGTCTTTGACGGAAAACCTCCCACCAATCTTACCCTGACCTGGCTGATTAACTTGTGGTCAAAGTCTACACCCTACCTCCCGTGGACAGTCTAACCAGTTAGGAGTCGTCTAGGTCATAGGTCTACCGTAACTTAGGTTAGATTTTTTTTCTTTTTTTTGTTTGCTTGTTTGTTTTCTTTTTCTTTGTTTGTGTTTGTGTGATATGGCCTATAACAACAATTTTTTCAATTTTAATGAGGATCCATATTACACACCAACTTCTTTTTCGGATATTACCAACCCGGCATATCATAACTTTGACCAATTTAGTGTGCCAGAATGGTCTTATCCGAATGAATATAACCCATGCCCCCCATCTTATGACCATAATTTTCATACTTTCAACTCTTCACAGAGTTCATGGGGTTTCGCTTCCCCCGAGTCTAATTTTCAACCAACTTGTCCTCCATATCCATCTTGTCCACAATATTCCCAAGAGTCATACCTAGATCCACCCATTCAGAATAGAAAACCATCTATCCGGGAAATACTGAGTATGCAGGAGTCCAAGCAACAATCACCATCATTCTTAGACATGATGATGCGTGAGTCCACCGACTCACAACTTCATCACGATTACACTTCCTCTTTTCAAGTCCAATCACAAAATGATGCACCAATTGACTATGAAAAGATGCTTAAATCCATGACTCAGGCTAGATTAGCTCGAGATCATGAAATAGATATGATGGTTCAATCTTTACGTTCTCACCGTTCGGCCGATTCTGCTTTCGCTGACCACTCTCTTAGAGCGGAAGAGTCACGTTGCTTTGGACAACAAGATTCTAATTCAGTACCATCATTTGAGCTTACCGAAACTCCAATTGATAGTTTGGCAAGTTATTCCTTTCCTGAAATAGAACTTGAGCATGAATATGATCCTGATCTCCCACTTGGTGATTCAATATATGGGGGTTACTGTACCTCAGCCTGCAGGCTGAGATAGTTTCTCAGCCGGCGGGACGGGGCTGAATATATGCCACACATCGGCCGCAGTGTGTTGGCGCCAAAAAAATCAAAAAAATCCCGCCTAAACAATCATGAAACAAATTGACCAAAATACCCTTTTTTAATTCTAAACTGGAATAAAGACATGAACAAACAAATTTTCAGTTGAATATATCTACAGTTATAAAATTCGTAATTTTAATACATCGAAAAATATAATTAAAAAAAATTGGATCAATATAATGTAAAATAAGCAGAAGCATTAAAAATTTAAAAAACATGCCATGGTCGCAGACTTAATACAATATAACAACTGCGACACAGTCGCAGTCACTAATCGCACTCATAGTATAACAAAACGTTTTTATGCGACCCAATACAATATAATTTCAATTTTATATGACAACTGCGACACAGTCGCAATCACTAGTCGCAGTCATTGTATAACAAAACTTCTTTATATAACGTCTGTGACCCTAGTCGCATTCTATCGTACAACAATGCGACCTCCTTCAGTACTGCGACCAAAGTCGCAATCTTCTTTCCCATGCCTTATGTAAAAGATTTTTAATATGCGACTAGGGTGGATTAGCCATGCGACCCTGAGATCAATTCGCGTATATCAAATCTTATAAAAATTACTAGATTAATTACACTAAATTAAATGAAGTAATTAATATTCTTTCTACCGTGATACAACAACAGTCTAGAAAAAAGAGATGCACTAATGTTAATCTCGAGAAAGGAAAGATGTGCACCATACGTAATCTAAAGATATAGGCAAATAATTCTATAAAAAGTTAATTTGTACTTCGGATTCTCCCGCAATAAATCTTCAATTAAATAATTATTTTTTTTACCACTTCTTACCATACTCAACCATCACCTCTAACAATTATTATTACTATTCATGTTCTTCCACAAATATTCACCTTTATATAATGCTTGTTACTAATATATTATCTCATACCTAAAAACTATATTTTTGCTCTTCCTTTTCAATTTGATTTCAAAAACTTTCAAAAAAAATTCATTCTTGAATCATGTCTTCCCCATCTTCTTCCTCTGAACACTTAGATTTCAACTTCAATCGTTCCCCCACCGGTCCTTTGTCTTCAAGATATTCTAGTGAATCTGATACCAGTCTGGACTTCACTCCTTTTGACTATCTCACTACATCAAATAATGTATTAACTGATCCTCCTATTCATGATGATAATGAAGTTTTCATGTGGGTTAGTGAAGAAGACATTATTCCTCTGTCACTTGACGGAGACATGCTTGATGAAAGCATGTCCTCTGATGCTGTAGGCTCGCTTCCTATCAACGGGTCAGACGAAGAGCTTGATAGAGACGATCCATTCTGGGAGTTCATCGGTGAAACAAAAAAACCTCAAAAACAGCAAGATGATGAGGAAATAAGTGATGAAGAGGAAGAGCAGAAGAATGAAGACGATGAATCTGCTTATGATGGGGATAATGACGAGGATTAGGATTTCCTGATCTTCTGATATTCAATTATATTTTGTCTTCTTTTAAAAGCTTTTAATTCTATTTTTTTGTAAGGTCTCTTTCTCACTATATTAACTTATAAGCTCTTTTAATTACATATCCAAACTGCGACTGCTGCTCTTAAACACTGCGACCATAGTCGCAATGCTACTACGGATGCAATTTATGGTCGCAGTTAATCATTTATCAGTTCCCAATGCGACTATGGTCGCAATAATGTACTGTTTTGGAGTTCAAAGTAATTTAAAGTTATAGTGTATTAACTTTTAAACTGTTTTGGATAACTGAACAGTCACCTAGGAAGTATACATAATTTTTGGGAAAAGGTAGAAAATAAGTTTGGGAGATATTCACGTGGTTTGAGAGCTTAAACCCTTTGGAATTCCGGGATTAAAAATATATAAAGGGTCATCAGCAAAGGATTACAAACATACTAAATTATTTTTGCTCAAACTCGTTACTCTCACTGTTCGGTCAATAGACTCAAAAAATGTCTTCTCCACCATCTTCACCGGAAAGAAGCCAATCATCTAATGATGATTGGATGTATAGTTCTGAAGATATGCCTCGCTACGGGTCAGAGGATGAGCTTGATACAGACGACCCGTTCTGGGAGTTCATTGATGAACCAAAATACAAACATGAAGACGAAGAAAGCGAAGAGGAGAATGTCGCTGAAGAGGAGGAAGAGACGGAAAGCGATACAGAAGACGAAAGCATGACTCTTGACGACGAATCTGATTACGATGGTGATGACGAGGATTAGAAGTTTAAAAAATTGTATTTTGTATTTTTTTTAAATATATATAAATCTGTTTTCTAAAGTTAATTGTGTGAATTACATTTTTTACTACTATGTCTTGGTTGAAATGCTGTACAATTGTTACAAACCTTCATTTTAAATATTTTACGCTAAACGAATATACTGCGACCATGGACGCAGTTAATAATTATATTACTTCACCCGTATAAATTTTTAAAATGAAAGGTTGCGACTTTGGTCGCAGTTGCAGGACGCAGACTTAATAAATAAACTGCGACCTTGGTCGCAGTTGCTGGTCTTTAGTCTTAATCAACAACACTGCTACCTTCGTCGCAGTTGCTAACCGTAGTCTTAATAAAATACAATGCGACCTTAGTCGCAGTTGCTGGTTTTTGGACTTAATAAAATACACTGCGACCTTGGTCGCATTCGCTGGCCTTTATTTTTAATCAACAACAACACTGCGACCTTGGTCGCAGTTGCTGGCCGCAGTCATAAAAAAATAATCTGCGACCTTGGTCGCAGCTGCTGGTCTTTAGTCTTAATCAACAACAACACTGCGACGAGGTGACACGTCACCGCAGAAGTTGCTTAGTCGCAGTCTTTGGTCGCAGTGGCGACCCTGGTCGCAGTTGTTTCTGTTTGCAATGTAGTCTTATGCGACCTTGGTCGCAGTGTCGTCTTATACTATATATATATATATATACCTATATATATATATACCTATATATATATATATACCATGTATATACCTATATATATATAGGTATATATATTTATACATACCTATATATATATATATAGGTATATATATATATATAGGTATATATATATATATACCTATATATGTATATACATATATATATATAGGTATATATATATATATATATATAGGTATATATATATAGGTATATATATATATATGTATATATATACCTATATATAGGTATATTTATGTGTATATATATATATATATATACACACACACACACACACACACACACACATATATACATATATATATATACATATATATACCTATATATATATACACATATATATATGTATATACCTATATATATATATGTATATACCTATATATATATATATATATATATCTATAGGTATGTGATTGGTAGTCAAAAGTGCATTTTTATCATCATATTTACCATCACATTTTCATATTTATTCATTTAATTCTGCACATTTATTAATAATTAGTAATTTATTGTGTGCAGGCCTCGAATTGTTATTTTAGCAATAAATAAAGCCTAAAGAGCCCAAAAGCCCAGATCCAAGCCCATGTTTGAAGCCCAGGTGTAAAAGTGCAAATATCAATTGTCAAAATTGCAAATACACAAGGGCCAAAGTTGCAAATACAAAGAAGAGGGAAGGATAGACTTCTATTCAACCCTAAACACTTGCAGGATAGGATAAAAGCTAAGAGAAGAGAAGGAAAATTCGTGGAAAAGATTTGGGATCTAGGTAACTTGATTCCCAAGTTATATCCAAATCCAAAGATTAAAGGCCAAGATCAAAATTCCAGAAGCAGAAGCCCACAGGGACGGACCAGGAGAGGCCACGCGCCAAAGCGCGTGGCCAGCAGCCACTTAATTGCCGCGGAGGCGCGGCAAAAGCCGCGCATCCGCGGCAATATGGATAGAGACAGATCCCAGTTTTCGTGGAGGACTTCATTCTGGACTCTACTACCTTCTGCATTATAAATATCCCTGCAAAGTGCAACGTACAGGGTGTCCAGAGGCGAGCCAAGGGCCAAAGTTAGGTTTTTTCTAGGGTTTCTTCCTTTGTAGTTAGATTTTCTTTTCTTTTTATTTTAAAGAAAGAGAGAGATGATTATATTGAGGGTGACACTGATGTATCTTCTCTTCTCTGCCATGGATTAAAGCAATAAAGGTATTATTTTGTTTTGTTTCTTATTTCTATGTTTTACTTTTATTCTTGTTTTCTATTTCTTTTTCTCTTTTCATCTCTGTGATTGGTGATGAGCATGCAAGCGATTACCGAACCATAAGTATACTGAAGATCGGGGTTCCAACGATATTCCATGGCGATGTTCTCCTCCTCGAGGCGTATCAACTCATGCTTGCCCAAGGCTTGATGACCTAATGCGACAACGGACTGAGTTCGATCCCAAGGTTCATACGTTCAACGCCTCCGAAAAACGGTAGAAAGTATTAGGTTTTCACTTATTTTTCCAACTCAAGTAAGTTTTCTTTTCTTCTTTTTTATTTCTTTTTTGTAGATTAAATCCATCTCTCTCCATATTCTTTTCTTCGATCCATTGTAAATACCACAACTCATTGTAAATACCATCGTGACAATTAACTAAAAAAAGATAAATTTTAGAGATTAACTTGCTTAACGCTTCTATCGCAGTCCCTCCTTGAGGATCACGACCCGCATAGCCTTGCTACCGCGGATTAGAACTGAACCTCACACTACTATTTCTAAATTTAATATCCTTATTTTTGTGTGCAGGAAAAATCAGTCAACAAATTGGCGCCGTTGCCGGGGGGGGACGGTAAGTTATCTCTAAAACAAAAAAAATTTTAATTATTAACTTATTCTTTATTCTTTTCTGTTGCAGGTTACAGGTGAAGAAACAATATTTTGGCAACTGCAGTGACATATAAGTGGACCTGGGACTCTGCTCAAGAAAGCAGAGCCCAGGATCCCTCCAGAGTGCCGCGTTCCCACGGCAAAAGCCGCGCAAACGCGGCACAAAGGAGTTGACTCCTAACCAATTTTCTGCAGGCTCTTCAGCTCTGCAAAATACAGATTCTGCAGTACTTAACTTTCTGTATTATTCACCATATACCTGCTAATTTAATCAACAGTAAAAAATTGGTTGTAATCGTTAAAAGTTGATTAGACGTTTGCATATTAGGCACGTGTCTTTTCAATTATTTTTATTTACTGTTGAAGAGTGCTGGAGGCAAGGTACGTACGCATTGCATGTAGAATAGGATTCATCTCTTGGTTGATTTTCTGCTTTGAGTGATTCTTATCTATTTATCTTGTACACTTGCACTAATTCATCTTAAGGGCATAACCCATTAACAAGATAAGGTGGGGATTTCATCACCCTTCCTTAGCCCAAAAATCATATCCCGAGCACTCACTAACCCAAGCCTAACATAAAAAATAGTAGACGTTGGCCCTAGGGACATCTCGGACTCAATTAGGAGATTATCCTAAGGGGGAACGGTGTTGGAAGTTGACTCTTGCCAAATCAGTGTCTAGGAAGGGGATTGAGGGCCGAAAGCTCGAAGTGTGGTGGTTATTTAATTAAGGAACGTCTTTGACGGAAAACCTCCCACCACTCTTGCCCTGACCTGGCTGATTAACTTGTGGTCAAAGTCTGCACCCAACCTCCTGTGGACGGTCTAACCAGTTAGGAGTCGTCTAGGTCATAGGTCTACCCTAACTTAGGTTAGAATTTTTCTTTTTTTTTTTTTTTTTTTGTTTGTTTATTTGTTTGTTGTGTTGGTGTGATATGGCATATAAGAATAATTCCAATTTTAATCCATATTACACCCCTAACTATTATTCGGATATTACCAACCCGGCATACTCTAACTTTGACCAATCTAGTGTGCCGGAATGGTCTTATCCGAATGAATATAACCCACACCCCCCATCTTATGACTATAACTTTCATAATAATTTCAACTCGTCACAGAGTTCATGGGGTTTCGAGTCCCCCGAGTCTAATTCTCAACCAAATTGTCCTCCATATCCATCTAGTCCACATTTTCCCAAAATTCATACTCAGATCCACCCATTCAGAATAGAACTCCGTCTATCTTGGAAATGATGAGTAGGAATGAGTCCAAGCAAAAATCACCATCAATTTTAGACATGATGATACGTGAGTCCACCGACTCACAAATTTATCACGATTACCCTTCCTATTTTCAAGTCCAATCAGAATATGATCCACCTATCGACTATGAAGGGATGCTAGCTGCCATGACTGAGGCTAAATTAGCCCGTGATCATGACATAGATTTGATGGTGGAATGCTTACACCGGCCGGCTGATTCTGATATCGATGACCACTTGATTGGAGCCGACGAACCAAGTTGCTTGGAACAACAAGTTTCTAATTCAGTACCATCTTGTGAACTTGCCGAAACTTCAAATTCTGATAATTTGGCAAGTTTTTCCTTTCCCGAATTAGAACTCGAATGTGACCTAGATTCTCAAATCTATGATCAAGTTCAAATTCCTGAATCATTATTGACTCCTGTTTTGTTACCCGACTTAGGTAATATTTTAGAGTCAGTTTTGATTCCCACATCTATCATTCCTGAACTTGAATCACCACCATTGAGTCACATTCCATTGTGGGAAGATGATTGTGGACTTGAGTTTCAATTTTTTGACTTGGACCCACTTCTCGAACTTAGCCCGACTCCTGAGCCCTTACTTGATTTGAGCTTCTTCCCTGAGTCAGTATTCGTTCCCGTACTTCCCATGTCCAAGTCAATCATTCCATCTTTTCATACTCCATTTTGGGACAAGGAGGTTGAGACAATGAACTCTGAAATTTATTATGAAATTTGGAAATTTGATGGGGTGAAAATTCTAAAAAATGATTACACATACATTTTAGTGGGTTATAGACGAAAAATTTCTGGTGGGTTTCACCAATTACTACATTATCTTGATTGGGTAGCAACGCTTGGCCCAATTAGACCACCACCGGAACCACCCCCTAAGGTAATTTTCCGCCTTCCCTTGTTCTGTTTCATGCATATATGCATTCATTCATACATTGAGGACAATGCATGAGATAAGTGTGGGGGTGGGCTTTACTAACATAGGTAAAAACTAAAAAAAAAAAAAAAAAAAATTGCTAATAAAAAAATTTTAAAAAAAAAAAAATTTGTTATAAAAAGGAAATATTTTGACTTATTTTTTTGAAAGAAATCTAAGTTAGTTTTAAGGATTAGGAAAATCATGATTAGGATTTCTAAAAACTTGGTCAAAATAAATAAATTGTTTAATTTTTAGGTATAGGAGAGAAATTGAATAAATAATTAGTCTTGATTTTTACCTTAATGAAATGTGCATACCAAATGCATATCTAGGATTCTAAGACAAAGACCTTGTGCCTCATAAAAAAAATAATAATAATAAAAAAAAAAAAAAAAAAAAAATAATTCACCAATTAAGCTGATACATGTGCCTCAAGAAGCATAAGTATTCATGCCTAAAGGTGAGTAAATAAAATAAAGTCCTTAGTTTTGGGGCCTAATTCACTCGAATTTAAGTCCGCGGGGTGTTTTCTCACTTGGTGCCCTAAAGCCGACCGGTTTGGGAGCCACCGACTTTAAGTTCGCTACATGGGTGGATTAGAAAGTCCGAGGGAACTAAGGAAAAATTACTTATATGTACTAACACATCTAATAATCAATTAGTTAGGTATTAGGGCCTCAAGAAGCCTTGATGCTTATACGAAAGAAAATTAGATGAGTTATACATGCCAAAAAAAAAAAAAAAAAAAATTATATTAACACATCTAATAATCAATTAGTTAGGTATTAGGGCCTCAAGAAGCCTTGATACTTACACGAAAGAAAATTAGATGAAGTTATAAAAATAATAAAGAGGCATGAGAGTCCAAGTTAAGGAATTCCTAGTAAAAACATAAGGATGCATATGATTTTTGGTAACGAAAAAGACTATATTAGAAATTCAATTTTAATCCTTACCTAAAATGAATAACAATTAACTTTATAAAGACCAGGTTTGAAGAATGAATAAAAATGAGGATCCTAAAACTTATAGACTACTTAGTCTTTTCAATAATAATTCAAAATATTTTCCTTTTTATGGATTTTGTGGGTGCAATCCGCTGAAAACCCTCACGAGACAACACTCGTCCTCTAGGGTAACCTAGAGGTTTAACGGCTTGTTGCACGTGCTAAGTGCAATCGTGATTCCTACGAAAGTGAGTTAGCTTAGATTAACTTTTCATTTCTTTTTCTTTTTCTTTGTTTTTACTCGAGGACGAGCAAAAAGATAAGTGTGGGGGTGTGATTGGTAGTCAAAAGTGCATTTTTATCATCATATTTATTCATTTAATTCTGCACATTTATTAATAATTAGTAATTTATTGTGTGCAGGCCTCGAATTGTTATTTTAGCAATAAATAAAGCCTAAAGAGCCCAAAAGCCCAGATCCAAGCCCATGTTTGAAGCCCAGGTGTAAAAGTGCAAATATCAATTGTCAAAATTGCAAATACACAAGGGCCAAAGTTGCAAATACAAAGAAGAGGAAGGATAGACTTCTATTCAACCCTAAACACTTGCAGGATAGGATAAAAGCTAAGAGAAGAGAAGGAAAATTCGTGGAAAAGATTTGGGATCTAGGTAACTTGATTCCCAAGTTATATCCAAATCCAAAGATTAAAGGCCAAGATCAAAATTCCAGAAGCAGAAGCCCACAGGGACGGACCAGGAGAGGCCACGCGCCAAAGCGCGTGGCCAGCAGCCACTTAATTGCCGCGGAGGCGCGGCAAAAGCCGCGCATCCGCGGCAATATGGATAGAGACAGATCCCAGTTTTCGTGGAGGACTTCATTCTGGACTCTACTACCTTCTGCATTATAAATATCCCTGCAAAGTGCAACGTACAGGGTGTCCAGAGGCGAGCCAAGGGCCAAAGTTAGGTTTTTTCTAGGGTTTCTTCCTTTGTAGTTAGATTTTCTTTTCTTTTTATTTTAAAGAAAGAGAGAGATGATTATATTGAGGGTGACACTGATGTATCTTCTCTTCTCTGCCATGGATTAAAGCAATAAAGGTATTATTTTGTTTTGTTTCTTATTTCTATGTTTTACTTTTATTCTTGTTTTCTATTTCTTTTTCTCTTTTCATCTCTGTGATTGGTGATGAGCATGCAAGCGATTACCGAACCATAAGTATACTGAAGATCGGGGTTCCAACGATATTCCATGGCGATGTTCTCCTCCTCGAGGCGTATCAACTCATGCTTGCCCAAGGCTTGATGACCTAATGCGACAACGGACTGAGTTCGATCCCAAGGTTCATACGTTCAACGCCTCCGAAAAACGGTAGAAAGTATTAGGTTTTCACTTATTTTCTCCAACTCAAGTAAGTTTTCTTTTCTTCTTTTTTATTTCTTTTTTGTAGATTAAATCCATCTCTCTCCATATTCTTTTCTTCGATCCATTGTAAATACCACAACTCATTGTAAATACCATCGTGACAATTAACTAAAAAAAGATAAATTTTAGAGATTAACTTGCTTAACGCTTCTATCGCAGTCCCTCCTTGAGGATCACGACCCGCATAGCCTTGCTACCGCGGATTAGAACTGAACCTCACACTACTATTTCTAAATTTAATATCCTTATTTTTGTGTGCAGGAAAAATCAGTCAACAGTATATATATATATATATATATATATATATATATATATATATATATATATATATATATATATATATATATATATAGGTATATAGGTATATATATATGTACCTATATATATACCTATATATACATATACCCAGGAGTAAGTTTAAGATGATTATATGAAAAAGGAAACAAAAACGATCACTTCGAACAAGATTAGAAGCTGAATACCCGGTGAAGGGTTCTGAACTTCTTCCTCGTGATTCCTCTTAATAAGAGTTAGAGGTGCACAATGCAATCTTGTTGTCGAAGTATTAATCGACAACCACACAGTATTAACAAAAGATAAAATATTATTTTGAAGAGATAAATTACAAATGGAATATGAACTTACAAGGCTTGTCTTGATACTATGACTTTTGAAACTGGATACAGGATAAGGTAGGAATACAGTTTAAAAGGTTTAGGTGAAGATGGTAGTTGAAGAAGGTTGGTTGAGGACTGAGGAATTTCTGGCTTAATTGTTGATTGCTATTTTCGCTCTGATACCAAAATAAACCCAGGAGTAAGTTTAAGATGATTATATGAAAAAGGAAACAGAAACGATCACTTCGATCAAGATTAGAAGCCGAATAACTGGTGAAGGGTTCTGAACTTCTTCCTCGTGATTCCTCTTGATAAGAGTTAGAGGTGCACAATGCAATCTTGTTGTGAAAGTATTAATCGACAACCACACAGTATTAATAAAAGATGAAATATTATTTTGAAGAGATAAATTACAAATGGAATATGAACTTACAAGGCTTGTCTTGATACTATGACTTTTGAAACTGGATACAGGATAAGGTAGGAATACAGTTTGAAAGGTTTAGGTGAAGATGGTAGTTGAAGAAGGTTGGTTGAGGACTGAGAAATTTCTGGCTTAATTGTTGACTGTTATTTTCGCTCTGCTTTTGACGAATGAAGGGGACTCTGATTTATAGAGAGTGTGGATGCTTCAGGAGGTGATGAGCTGTCCTGCATGATTGAGGGATGAGCTGCCCTTCTTGAAGGCATCTGCTTTTGGGCAAGTGCGTCACGTTCTTTGAGGTAAGGAATCTACTTTCCGTCAAGTCTCCTCTGTCGTTTTTGAATTATTGCCGGTGAGTTGATTTACTTTTGAGCTGAAAAGATAAGTGCGTTGTCATTTTCTTCTTTTGCTTTTGATCTTGCGATGTTGTCGAATCGGGTGATGCTTTTGAGCTGGAGATGATGTCTGCTTTTGTCGTCTTGTGATGAGTGACAGTATTTTGTCTTCTTGTGATGAGTGCTTTGTCTTCTGTCTTCTGATGGTGGAATCTGCAGAAAAGTGTCTCTTTCTTCTCTCTCTCTCTCTCTCTCTCTTTTTTTATTACATATCAAAGGTATCTTGGCCACCGATGGGATCGGTGGAGGTGGAGGATGTCGTGGAGTTTGCCCGGGAACGGTTGAGTTGCTTATGCATCTTCTTAAATTTTTAGAATTGTAAGAACTGTTGGAATTCGTCTTCTGAATCAGAGTCATCTGGGAGTTGAACTGGGGTTTTGGAGTAGTAGAAGGATCCGTTTGCTTGGCAATTTTTTGAATATGATGTTGGAGTTTTTTGCCGGTGGCGAGGAATTCAGTAACTGTTGTGTCCGAACAGAGAGCTTGATTAAATTTGTCCCACCATTTAATTTTGAATTCTCAGAAGAGACTCATAGGAAATTTGTCGGCAATACTATAATGTTGAGCAACTCTGTAACTCCAACAGAAAATCCATGGAACCTTGAATTCTCTGTAGAACTATACTGTCTTGACATAGTGTAGTCATTTGGCTTTGAGTAGGTAGGGATTGAAGCCTTTGAGTATTGCTGGTGGTAGAATATCTGTTGTGGGTCCGTATGAATGCCACCACTCATAGAACCAAATTGGAAAATCTTCTTGACAGTTTGAATGAAAGGTAAAAAAATCATGAATGATCAAATGGTCTGTAGAGGAATGCGCGATACCAGGCCATCCGATAATCATGATAGGAGTAACCTTTTGGAATGTAATTGACTATAAAATCCTTCATTGTAGCATAGGATGCCCATTCTGTCGGTTTGATTACTCTTTTGATGATGCATTTTGAATAAGAGATTCTGTCGGGATTATTTTTGTCCATAGAATGATATAGCTCAATAGAGCCAGAGTCAACGAGAACAAGTTCATAATATCGTTGAGTTTTGAGTGGGTCGTCTGGAACCCATTGACAACTAGAAGGTAGAATTTTATTAACAAATGAGGAGAGGGTTTTGTAATCAGGAATTTCAGTAAAGGTGGTAAGGAGTAGATGTTCTGGATTCCTTTTTGTGAAATAAGGAGATGAATCAGATGTTGACTGAGGGCATGATGTGTTTTGAATTTTAGCAGAAGGCGTTTGAAGAGTCATGGCATAAGGAAGAGGAGGAAAATTACCTAAGACTTGGAATTTATTGGGACTTTGAATAGGCGAGGATGAAAGTGATGAGATTTTTATTTCATAGTCTTTGGAATTGACGGTCTTTTGAATCGGAGATTTGCCTTTGTCGGTACTCATTTTGAATTTGTGGTTAAAAATTACCTAGTTAGAAAATCGGGTAAGGAATTATTTGAACCTTTAAGATACTCTATATCTAAATTAAAAATAGAAAGAATGGCTTGCCATCTAGCAAAAATTTACTTAGATGCAATATTTTGAACATCTTTTTCAAGAATAAATTTAGCGAATTGACAATCAATTCGGAGAAGGAATTTTTTATTCAGAAGATCATCTTGGAATTTAGAAATACTTTTGAACAATGGAAAGAATTTCCTTTTTGATGGTGGAGTAAGATTTTTGAGGACCGAGCCATACACCAGAATGAAATCTAACCAGTTGCTCATGAGATGTTTGTTGAAATCTTTGTTTCAGTATGCCACCATATCCTATATCCGATGCATCTGTTTCTACTATCGTGAATGCATGAGGATGAGGAATGCATAGACATGGTAATGAATGGACTTTCTCTTTAATTTGTTTGACTATTTGAGTATGCTTATCAGACCATGCTGGTGGATTTTTTTGGAGTCTTTGAAATAGTGGTGCACAAATTATTCGTATTTTTGGGATGAAATCAGATACGTAATTTAAACATCCTAAAAATCTTTGTAACTTAGTTTTATCTTTAATTTCATCGGGAAATTTGTTTGCAAATTCTATTGATCTATTGATTGGTGTTATGGTTCCCCTATGAATATTATGAATTTAGAATTGTGAATTGTAATATTTATGAATACAAACCATTTCTGATATGTGAATCCCTTAATAGTTGAAATGAAGTTAGAGTCGGAGGGTTCAGTGGTTGAAATGGTGATTTCGTTTAATGAGAAAGGTAACTCTTCTTCCGATATGGCTGCAATTTCTTTTCCTTTATCGAGTTGAGTCTGAATAAGGTACATTTGGGTTTCGTATGCTAAATTTTTTGTTTCTATTTGGCTTAAATTTTCTTTAATATTCTTAATTTCTTCTTTTAATAATTTTATTTCTGTTCGAAGTTCATGAATGCTATTTGGTTGGGGCTTCAAGGTTGTATTTACAGGATAGGTCTCAAAAAGTTTTGAGATACTAAAAGGTTGAATTAGTTTATCTGTATTGTCTTCTTCATTGATTATTAGGGTTTTCAATTTTTCTAAATGTTCCTTTTGTTTTTCCGGGTCTGCTATCTATTGTATCATATCGAATATCAATTCTTTTGAATCTTTTTTTAAATTTTTTGCCTTAGGTAATTTTAGAGTGTTTCTTGTATTAATCATATTAATTTGTTTACATGTACACGTATGATCACTAGAACTTGAAGAATAGTAAAATCCATCATCTTCAGATATTTTATTAATTTTAGAATAGAGTTGTAATTTTTCTTTAAATTTTTCTTTTATGTTTGAATCTATATCTGATAGATTGTCTATGATTTCATTAATTCTATTTTTGCCTTTTAATTTATATTTACATGCGATGTGACCAGGTTTGCAACATTTATAACAAGTAATTCTTTTAGATTGATAATAATCTTCGTTTGAATGTTTTCGAGAATATTTGTATTTCTTTGGCTTATGCTTTTTATAAGGAATCATTTTTTTTTGTGTTTCTTTTCTATTGAGGGAGCTTTTATTCCTGTGATGCCAAATGCTTCATAGAAAGGGTCCATTTCTTTTCGTTTATTACCGTATTTGGCTTGAAATTTTAATTCCTGACAGGCTAGTAGTGCTTCCTTTTTAACGAATGCAAATAATTGACCGTATGTAATAGTACTAAAATCAATATTATCATCTTCAATTCCCATGGCCTTTTTAATACTGGTGAATACTCGATGTGAAAATAAATTGGGTAGACCTGTAATAAATTTTTCTTTCCAAAAAGATTTGGTTGAATCGGACCATTTTAACACATGAGTTAGAAACATATCTTTGTACCATCAAAAATCAGAAAGGGTTGGACATCGAAGGTTAGTAAGGAATATTTTTGAAGATCCTAATTCTTCTGCAGGGTTTCCTACAAAATGTGTTGCTATTGTGACGATGAGAAAACTAGTAGAATCATTTCTCCTAGTAATTGTTCCCTGGGCATCTTCTACTTCTATTTCGTGATTTAAAATAGTTTGTTTGTCTTCTAGGGTCAATGAGTTATCCCATCAATATTTTAATTGACCAGTGAATCCGGTGACAATGTAAACAGTGACATTTTGTTCTTGTAGTCGGTTTGTTTTGCAGGCAGTTACTGCCATACCAATTTCCTGTAAAGTGTTTAATATTTCATATTCACTTTTGCCATCAATATTCCATTCATAAATTGAAGTACCATCGTAACTTGACTTGAATATTGCTCGTTCTTCATATTGAATATCTGGAAGGGTTGGCCTAGGATAATAATTCCTAGTTCTTCCTTTACGCCAATAATTTTTGTATGAATTGTTATGCTGCTTGTATTTTTGATGAATTCTATTAATTTCTAAATCTTGATCTGTTCCTTGAATATCATCTTCTATTTGATTAATTTGTTGTACTAAGGAATTGTCTGAGGCTGAAGAGTCTTCAGCAGATTCAGATTCTGATGCATTTTGTTCTTCAATCGTATTTATCTTTGATGTGCTTGGAATATCTTTATTAATTTTTTCTAGAGCTTGAGTTATTTGTCCTAGTAAGTTTAGTGGTTGAATTTTTTCTTCAAATTCAATTGTAGTTAGTTGAAAATGTGGTGCTGAATAACTTTGTGAAAATTTAGGACTAGACTCTTTGTGTACCCCTTTAATTTCAGTTGATAAAGAATCTATTTGTTGTGCTATCGTGTGCAGCATTTGATTTGAATAATTATTTTGATGATATATTTTCTTAATGTATTTAATGTTAACCAGTTCATTATTATCTTTTCTCTTTTTAAAGGGTGAGGCAGTAATGTCTTCTTCTTTAGTAGTAATTTTAATAGATTGCAATGGGGGATAGATAGAAGTTACTGTTTGACCGTCAGATAATTGCCATTTTTTATATAAACTAGTTTGAACATTGATTTGAGATTGGTTGTACGGGTTTTGAATGCCCTGTTTTATTAAATAATATTCTAACCATATTTCGAAGTTAAAATTAATTTTATGTTTTTCTATATCAGTGATCCATTCTTTTATTAATATTTCCTGATAAGTTTTATCAAATTCTGAGAACCAATTAAAATATTCGGATTCTTCTCTGAAGTCTTTCATTAATTCAAAACTATTATTAATGAATGGTTTATCACTAGTAATGATATTAATCTCACTACTAAAGTCTCCTTTCATCTGTGATGATGTCGGAGAATAATTTCCCTGATCCATTTTTGGAAGAGGAGATTTATGAAATACATTAATGGGCTGTTGTAATGAATAATCTGAGTATGACCTCCTACTAGATTCAGGATACCTGAAAGAGGTTGAAGGTTTTTCTTTCAGCGAATTAAATTGTATTAATACCGTTCCATCATTTTCTTCAATAATATCAGAAATTTCTGTTCTTTCTATGTCTCTAGGAGTTTGAGGATTTTCAATCCTAAATTCCTCTGGAATTGTGATTTCATTCCACTTTAATCTTCTTGGGACAAAGGTTTTTGAATGTTCAGTTTCAATTTGAAGTAAGACAGTTTCTTCTTGTGTAGAGGTATTCATCATTTTGAATTTAGGGTTCATATTAGAGTTCATTAATTTGAAATACATTTTATACATAACTGCTACTTGTTCAGTAAATTTTTCAAATTCGTCACCTTGTAAATGAATGTCTAAGATTAATGAATTTAAGAATAATGGATCTGTTAATGATACCGAGTAGTTAGGCATCGATTGAAATAGACTGGACCATTACATATATTTGTTTGAATCATAGACAAAATAGACAACTTGTATCTTTTTAGTCTTTTGTCTCTTAAGGCTGTATACACAGGAATATCTACACCTGTATGAACTAAGGGTTTAATGGCTACCTGTATTAGGCCAAAATGTATGTAACGAAATCCTTTCTTTAGAAATTCTTGTAATACCAAGGTGGATAATAATGGAATGGTTTGAAATTTATTCTGAATATTGAATGTTTCTTCATTAATTTTAATTGCGTATGATGTTTTGAAGTCAAATGTTCCTATACTATAGATGTTTTCTAATTTTTCATTTGGAATTTTCATTCTAAATAGTCCTCATGAATTATGTTTTCCATACTTCTTACTATCTTCTTAGTTGAGCCTGAGGATGAATTAGAACCTAGAAGCATTCTTCTTACAATGTTAGCCATAATTAATGCATGATCAAATGTATGCTGCAACTCTAGTCTTAACGGGAACACGGGAACACTATGCCTGGAACACCCTATTCACTTAGTGGGCTTACCAACGGTCTTACAAGTTTACCAACACTTACCAACGCTAATGCAGAGTTTTAACATGCAATTGATACGCACTAATGATAACAACAATGCAAGAAGATGGCTACCTATATATATATAATATATATATATATATATATATATATATATATATATATATATATATACCTATATATATACCTATATATATATATACCTATATGAAAAAGGAAACAGAAACGATCACTTCGAACAAGATTAGAAGCCGAATACCCGGTGAAGGGTTCTGAACTTCTTCCTCGTGATTCCTCTTAATAAGAGTTAGAGGTGCACAATGCAATCTTGTTATGGAAGTATTAATCGACAACCACACAGTATTAACAAAAGATAAAATATTATTTTGAAGAGATAAATTACAAATGGAATATGAACTTACAAGGCTTGTCTTGATACTATGACTTTTGAAACTGGATACAGGATAAGGTAGGAATACAGTTTGAAAGGTTTAGGTGAAGATGGTAGTTGAAGAAGGTTGGTTGAGGACTGAGAAATTTCTGGCTTAATTGCTGATTGCTATTTTCGCTCTGATACCAAAATAAACCCAGGAGTAAGTTTAAGATGTTTATATGAAAAAGGAAACAGAAACGATCACTTCGAATAAGATTAGAAGCCGAATAACCAGTGAAGGGTTCTGAACTTCTTCCTCGTGATTCCTCTTGATAAGAGTTAGAGGTGCACAATGCAATCTTGTTGTGGAAGTATTAATCGACAATTACACAGTATTAACAAAAGATGAAATATTATTTTGAAGAGATAAATTACAAATGGAATATGAACTTACAAGGCTTGTCTTGATACTATGACTTTTGAAACTGGATACAGGATAAGGTAGGAATACAGTTTGAAAGGTTTAGGTGAAGATGGTAGTTGAAGAAGGTTGGTTGAGGACTGAGGAATTTCTGGCTTAATTGCTGATTGTTATTTTCGCTCTGCCTTTGACGAATGAAGGGGACTCTGATTTATAGAGAGTGTGGATGCTTCTGGAGGTGATGAGCTGTCCTGCATGATTGAGGGATGAGCTGTCCTTCTTAAAGGCATCTGCTTTTGGGCGAGTGCGTCACGTTCTTTGAGGTAAGGAATCTACTTTCCGTCAAGTCTCCTCTGTCATTTTGAATTATTGCCGGTGAGTGGATTTACTTTTGAGCTGGAAAGATAAGTGCGTTGTCATTTTCGTCTTTTGCTTTTGATCTGGCGATGCTGTCGAATCGGGTGATGCTTTTGAGCTGGAGATGCTGTCTGCTTTTGTCGTCTTGTGATGAGTGACAGTATTTTGTCTTCTTGTGATGAGTGCTTTATCTTCTGTCTTCTGATGGTGGAATCTGCAAAAAGTATCTCTTTCTTCTCTCTCTCTTTTTTTTTTTACATATCAAAGGGATCTTGGCCACCGATGGGATCGGTGGAGGTGGAGGATGTCGTGGAGTTTGCCCGGGAACGGTTGAGTTGCTTCTGCATCTTCTTAAATTTTGGAATTATAAGAACTGTTGGAATTCGTCTTCTGATTCAGAGTTGTCTGGGTATAGGAAACAGAAACGATCACTTCGAACAAGATTAGAAGCCGAATACCCGGTGAAGGGTTCTGAACTTCTTCGTAGTGATTCCTCTTAATAAGAGTTAGAGGTGCACAATGCAATCTTGTTATGGAAGTATTAATCGACAAACACACAGTATTAACAAAAGATAAAATATTATTTCGAAGAGATAAATTACAAATGGAATATGAACTTACAAGGCTTGTCTTGATACTATGACTTTTGAAACTGGATACAGGATAAGGTAGGAATACAGTTTGAAAGGTTTAGGTGAAGATGGTAGTTGAAGAAGGTTGGTTGAGGACTGAGGAATTTCTGGCTTAATTGCTGATTGCTATTTTCGCTCTGATACCAAAAAAACCCAGGAGTAAGTTTAAGATGTTTATATGAAAAAGGAAACAGAAACGATCACTTCGAACAAGATTAGAAGCTGAATAACCGGTGAAGGGTTTTGAACTTCTTCCTCGTGATTCCTCTTGATAAGAGTTAGAGGTGCACAATGCAATCTTGTTGTGGAAGTATTAATCGACAACCACACAGTATTAACAAAAGATGAAATATTATTTTGATGAGATAAATTATAAATGGAATATGAACTTACAAGGCTTGTCTTGATACTATGACTTTTGAAACTGGATACAGGATAAGGTAGGAATAAAGTTTGAAAGGTTTAGGTGAAGATGGTAGTTGAAGAAGGTTGGTTGAGGACTGAGGAATTTCTGGCTTAATTGCTGATTGTTATTTTCACTCTGCCTTTGACGAATGAAGGGGACTCTGATTTATAGAGAGTATGGATGCTTCTGGAGGTGATGAGTTGTCCTGCATGATTGAGGGATGAGCTGTCCTTCTTGAAGGCATCTGCTTTTGGGCGAGTGCGTCACATTCTTTGAGGTAAGGAATCTACTTTCCGTCAAGTCTCCTCTGTCATTTTTGAATTATTGCCGGTGAGTGGATTTGCTTTTGAGCTGGAAAGATAAGTGCGTTGTCATTTTCTTCTTTTGCTTTTGATCTGGCGATGCTGTGGAATCGGGTGATGCTTTTGAGCTGGAGATGCTGTCTGCTTTTGTCGTCTTGTGATGAGTGACAGTATTTTGTCTTCTTGTGATGAGTGCTTTGTCTTCTGTCTTCTGATGGTGGAATCTGCAGAAAAGTGTCTCTTTCTTCTCTCTCTCTCTCTCTCTCTCTCTTTTTTACTTATCAAAGGGATCTTGGCCACCGATGGGATCGGTGGAGGTGGAGGATGTCGTGGAGTTTGCCCGGGAACGGTTGAGTTGCTTCTGCATCTTCTTAAATTTTTAGAATTGTAAGAACTGTTGGAATTCGTCTTCTGAATCAGAGTCGTCTTGGAGTTGAACTGGGGTTTTGGAGTTGGATTTCGGAGTAGTGGAAGGATCTGTTTGCTTGGCAATATGTTGAATATGATGTTGGAGTTTTTTGCCGGTGGCGAGGAATTCAGTAACTGTTGTGTCCGAACAGAGAGCTTGATTAAATTTGTCCCACCATTTAATTTTGAATTCTCAGAAGAGACTCATAGGAAATTTGTCGGCAATACTATAATGTTGAGCAACTCTGTAACTCCAACAGAAAATCCATGGAACCTTGAATTCTCTGTAGAACTATACTGTCTTGACATAGTGTAGTCCTTTGGCTTTGAGTAGGTAGGGATTGAAGCCTTTGAGTATTGCTGGTGGTAGAATATTTGTTGTGGGTCCGTATGAATGCCACCACTCATGGAACCAAATTGGAAAATCTTCTTGACAGTTTGAATGAAAGGTAAAAAAAATCATGAATGATCAAATGGTCTGTAGAGAATGCGCGATACCAGGCCATCCGATAATCATGATAGGAGTAACCTTTTGGAATGTAATTAACTATAAAATCCTTCATTGTAGCATAGGATGCCCATTCTGTCGGTTTGATTACTCTTTTGATGATGCATTTTGAATAAGAGATTCTGTCGGGATTGTTTTTGTCTATAGAATGATATAGCTCAATAGAGCCAGAGTCAACGAGAATAAGTTCATAATATCGTTGAGTTTTGAGTGGGTCGTCTGGAATCCATTGACAACCAGAAGGTAGGATTTTATTAACAAATGAGGAGAGGGTTTTGTAATCAGGAATTTTAGTAAAGGTGGTAAGGAGTAGATGTTCTGGATTCCTTTTGGTGAAATAAGGAGATGAATCAGATGTTGACTGAGGGCGTGATGTGTTTTGAATTTTGGCAGAAGGCGTTTGAAGAGTCATGGCATAAGGAAGAGTCATGGCATATATATCCATGTGTGTGTGTGTGTGTGTATATATATATATGTGTGTGTGTGTGTGTGTGTGTATATATATATATATATATATGTATGTATACCTATATATATATATATGTATACATATATATATAGGGCTTACTGTACCTCAGCCTGCAGGCTGAGAGAGTTTCTCAGCCTGCGGGACGTGGCTGAATATATGCCACACATCGGTCGCAGAGTGTGGGCGCCAAAAAAATCAAAAAAATCCCGCCTAAACAATCGTGAAACAAATTGACCAAAATACCCCTTTTATATGACGACGGCGACTTCTAGCATTGAAAAGTAAAAAAATATTCCATGGTCGCATACTTAATACAGAATAAAGAATACCGGAGGAAACATGCTATCGTATAGCAATGCGACCTCCTTCAGTACTGCGACCAAAGTCGCAAACTTCTTTCTCATTACGATGGTGATGACGAGGATTAGAAGTTTAAAAAATTGTATTTTGTTTTTTTTAAATATATATAAATCTGTTTTCTAAAGTTAATTGTGTGAATTACATT
>JAVJIF010032926.1:82500-115996 GCA_038442645.1 Agave tequilana
TGTACATAAAAACACTGTCATACTACTTCGGGCTCTTGAAAACCCCGTTTTCTCCTCGTTTGGGCCCTAATCGGCTCTTATAAGGCCTAATTCAGGCCAATTGGGGTTGAAGTTAAACTTTTAGTAAACTTCCCAATTAAAACTGGAAACTAGTTTAATTAGTAGTAATTTTATACATGAAACTATGTCATACTACTCCCGGTACTTGAAAATCTCATTTTCTCCTCGTTTGGGCCCTAATCAGCTCTTATAAGGCCTAATTCAGGCCAATCGGGGTTGAAAGTTTGACTTTTAGTAAAACTTCTCAATTAAGACTAGAAACTAATTTAATTAAAAGTAATTATACATAAAAACTATGTATTACTACTCTCGGCCCTTAAAAACATTGTTCGATCCCTAATCGGCTCATAGTTCAGGCCAATCAGGACTGAAAGTTTGACTTTTGATCAAATTCTAAATAAACATAAGAAACAAGATTAATTAGTAATAATTGTGCATAGAAACTCTATAATCCACTCTTAGCACTTGAAAATCATGTTTTTCTCCCGTTTGGCCCCATTCAGCTCTTATAAGGCCTAGTTTAGGCTAATAAGAACTGAAGGTTTGGGTTTTTGTCAAACTTTCATATTGAGACTAGAAAATAGTTTAATTAGTGGTAATTGCACATAAAAACTATGTCATACTACTCTCGGCTCTTGAAAACCTCATTTTTATCCCGTTTGGGCCCTAATCAGCTCTATATTGCCTAGTTCAGGCCAATCGGGGCTGAAAGTTTGACTCTAGGTCAAACTTTCCAATTAACACTAGAAATAAAGTTAATTAGTAGTAATTATACATAGAAACTATGTAATACCATTCACGTCCCTTTTAAACCTTGTTTTCCTCAGTTTGTCCCCATTCGTCTCTTATAAGGCCTAGTTCAGGCCAATCAGGGCTGAAATTTGACTTTTGGCAAAAATTCTCAAATAATCCTAAAACAAGTTAAACTAGTTAACACTAGAAACAAGGTTATTTAGTAGTAATTGCATATAGAAACAATATAATACCACTCACGTCTCTTGAAAATTATATTTTTCTCTCGTTTGGGTCATGTTCGGCTCTTATAATGCCAAGTTGAGGCCAGTCGGGGCTGAAGATTTGACTTTTGGTCAAACTTCCCTATTAAGAATAGAAACAAATTTAATTAATAGTAATTTTACATGAAAACTATGTAGTACTACTCTCGGCTCTTGAAAGATATTTTCTCCCTGTTTGAGCTCTATTCGGCTTTTCTAAGGCCTAGTTCAGGCCAATCGGGGCTGAAGATTTGACTTTTTATTAAACTTCCCAATAAAGAATAGAAAAAGCTTATTTAATAGTAATTATACATAAAAACTATGTAATACTACTCCTGGCTCTTGAAAGTATGTTTTCTCCTTGTTTGAGTCTTATTCTGCTCTTATAATGCCTAGTTCAGGCCAATCGAGCCTGAAAATTTGACTTTTATACGAACTTACTGATTAATAGTAGAAACAAATTAATTAGTTGTAATTGTATATAGAAACTATGTAATACTACTCCTATCTCCTAAACAATATTTTCTCCCTGTTTAGGTCATATTCGACTTTTTAAAGGCCTAGCTTAGGCCAATCTGGGCGGAAAGAGTGACTTTTGATCAAAATCTCCAATTAAGGCCAGAAACAAGTTTAATTAGTAGTAATTATACATAAAAATTATGTAATACTACTCCCAACTCTTGAAAACCCTAATTTCTCCCCGATTTGGCCCTTTTCGGCTCTTATAAGGCCTAGTTCAAGCCAATCAGGGCTGAACGTTTGACTCTTTGTCAAATTTTCCAATTAACACTAGAAACAAGATTAATTAGCCATAATTGTACATAGAAACTATGTAATAATACTCCTGGCGCTTTAAAATCATGTTTTATCTCTATTTAGGTCATATTCGGCTCATATAAGGCCTAATTTAGGGCAATCGGGACAGAAAGTCTGACTTTGGTCAAACTTTCCAATTAAGACTAGAAACAAGTTTAATTAGTAGGAATTATACATAAAAACTATTAATACTACTCGCTGCTCTTGAAAACTACATTTTCTCCCCATTTGGACCCTATTCAGCTCTAATAAGGCCTAGTTCAGGTTAACAGGGCTTTAAAGTTTGACTTTTGGTTAAGCTTCCAAATTAACAATAGAAATTAGGTTAATCAGAAGTAATTGTACATAGAACTATGCAATACCATTCACGACCATTAAAAATCATATTTTCCTCCCATTTGGTTCCTATTCGGCTATTATAAAGCCTAGTCCAGGCCAATCGGGGCAGAAAGTTTGATTTTTGATAATACTTTCCAATTAAGACTAGAAATTAGTTTAATCGTAGTAATTATGCAAAAAAACTATGTATTAATACTCTTAGCTCTTGAAAACTTTATTTTCTCCTCGTTTGGGCGGCTATTATAAAGACTGGTTCAGGCCAATTGGGGCTGAAACAACTTTGGTCGAACTTACTAGAGACAAGGTTAATTAGTATTAATTGTACATAGAAACTAAGTAATACCATTGACGGCCCTTAAAAATCATGTTTTCCTCCCGTTTGGTCCCATTCGGCTCTTATATGGCCTAGTTCAGGCCAATCGGTGTTGAAAGTTTGATTATTGGTCAAACTTCCCAATAAAAACTAGAAACAAGTTTAATTAGTAGTAATTATATATAAAAACTGAAAACACCTAGAGGGGGGTGAATAGGTGTAATTGCTAATCTAACAATCTTTTTAAAACTAAGATGGATGAATGATGCAACGATCTCTCAAAACAAGACTAAGAGCCGAATACCCCGTGAGAGGTTCTGAACTCCTTCCTCCCAATTCCCCTTGAATGGGTTAGAGGTGCGCAATGCAACCTTGTGTATGAGAATGATCGAACAAAGGATGAATAATATGCAATGATGAAATGCACACAAGATATCACAAGTATCACAAAATTGAAGTAATAGCACAAAGAAAGAAACAAGATCACAAGCAAGTAATTAAAAGAAATAGGGTGCAAGAGAAATTAAAAGCAAGAATTGACACAAGGCAATCGCAAACACAAGATATTTGTTTCGAGGTTCGAGCCACCGCTCTACTCCCTGCCTTCACCTCCGTGAAGGGTTTCCACTATCCACCGAGGACGATTACAATGGTCTACCGAAGACCCGAGCACCGAGCTCCACCAAGTACAATAACCTCTACCGAAGAGGTGTCTCCACAAGAACAAGAAGATCACAAGAACAAGAGTGATCACAACAAGATCACCAAACTCTTTTACAACACTCTCACTCTTTTTACAACTTCACTATAGAATGAGTTAGGGATTTTTGGCTCTATGAAGTGTAGTGAGAAAAACTCAGTTGTAGAGATGTTTTTTTGCTAGGGAACACAACTGAAAACTAGCTCAAGAAAGAGTTGGAAATGGAGAGCTTAAACACTTTTCTTTTCTCTTTGAAAACTTTGAAAACTTGAGGATTTTTCTTGGTATTTTGCAAGAGAGTCTTCTCCTCTATTTATATGAAGAGAAATAGGTTTAAAACAATTTATTTAGAGTTTATTTGCTCTGAAAAAGTTCTCCAAAACCTCAGAAAAAGGTCTGCAAAAACAGATCAAAAAACAGATTTCAGAATTGCACAAAAGAGGAAAGAGCCGTTGGGCTGTTGCAGGCTTGGCGGTCGACCGGGCCGGTCGACCGCCAGCTCAGCTGGCAAAGAGCCGTTGGCTTGGGTCGACCGGTCGGGTCGACCGTCCAAAAAGAAAACATAGTTTCTTCGGGCGGTCGACCGGGGCGGTCGACCCAGAAAACCCGAGAGCAACTGCTTACAGTCGGTCGACCCGGGCGGTCGGCCGACAGACGTGCACAAATGTGCACGTCCTGGCACTGGCGCCGGTCGACCGTGCTGGTCGGCCGGTCAGCCTGAAACAGGAAAAACAGCAGGATTTTGAACTTGGAAATTTTGTAAAAATTGTTTTGAAGCAGGGAAAGCTAAGTAACATGCTGGAAAGGGTATACATACATGATCTAAACATGATATCTATATTTGTAAAACTTAGGGTCATGTATATATATACACTAAGGCATGAAACATAAATTTTGACCATGAAAACTTGAATACAAAAACGTGTGTGTGTATCCTAGAGCCAAATTTCTAAAACTCAAACTTAACAATCTAATTCTTACATTTGTTCTAAGTACTACAAGTGCTTCAAGAGGGCTTTTCACCATAAGGTCTTCAACACTTGATTCTTGAGCCCAATTTGAGTTGACTTGAGTCCAAAACATTTGCTTATAGGGAATAAACCTTCTAGATGAGTTAGATCCCTGAAACACACTTAACAAATAAACAATATTAGTACAAATAACTAATATATTTTGTAATCATCAAAACACACTAAACATGGGTGATTGTAACCTTGGGCCAACAATCTCCCCCTTTTTGATGATGACAAAACATATAGGTTATTTAAATAAAAATGGAAGAAGAGCTTGGAAAGCTCCCCCTCAAATAATGCTATGTATCAATAATGCTATGAAAAGCTAAATACATAAGGCATTGGAAACACATAGTTTTGTCAAAAACTCAAATACATAATACATCAAAGTAATACAAAGTAATACACCATAAACAAACTTATACTTTTTCTCCCCCTTTTTGTCATACATCAAAAAGGTAAACAAAACAAAAAAAAAATTCTTTAAGAATCCATAATGCAAACATTCAACTCACCACAAATAAAAGAGAATCTAGCATAATCTAATAGTTTAGTAAAATATCGGCAAGTTGAAAATCGGTAGAAACATAATCAATATCAATATCACCTTTCTCATAATGATCTCTAAGAAAGTGATACCTAATGTCAATGTGTTTGATTTTACTATGTTGATTTGCATTCTTTGTCATGCGAATAGTACTAGTATTATCACAAAATATTTTAACATGATCAAAGTGTAAATCATAGTCAAGGAGAGTATGTTTCATCCAAAGAACTTGTGCACAACAAGCTCCGGCTGCAACATACTCCGCCTCGGCGGTTGAAAGGGCTACCGAATTTTGCTTTTTGGAAAACCAAGATACAAGACAATTACCTAAGAATTGACATGTTCCACTTGTGCTCTTCCTATCTACCCTACAACCCGCATAGTCGGCATCCGAAAAACTCGTCATTGAAAATTGGCCGGTTTTCGGATACCACAAACCCATTTCAATAGTGCCCTTAAGGTATCTAATTATGCGTTTAACCGCAATTATATGAGACTCTTTAGGACAAGATTGAAAACGTGCACAAAGACAAACGGAAAACATAATATCCGGCCTACTAGCCGTCAAATACAATAAACTACCAATCATGCTACGATAAAGTTTAATGTCTACACTTTTACCTTGTTCATCCTTGTCAAGCTTGGTAGTTGTTGCCATGGGAGTTTTGCTTACTTTAAATCCTTCAAGCCCGAACCTTTTGATTAGTTCCTTTGTGTACTTGGCTTGATTGATGAAGATCCCATCCTTCCTTTGCTTGATTTGGAGTCCAAGGAAATAGTTGAGTTCCCCATCATAGACATTTCAAATTCTTCCTTCATGCTTGATTCAAAAGCATGGCAAAGAGATTCATTAGTAGAACCAAAAATAATGTCATCAATATAAATTTGCACAATAAGAATATCTTTTTTTACATGTTTTGTAAACAAAGTTGTGTCAATTTTTCCTTTCTTAAAACCATTTGAAATTAAGAATGAAGAAAGTCTTTCATACCAAGCCCTAGGGGCTTGTTTTAAACCATAAAGAGCTTTATCTAGTTTAAACACAAAATCCGGATGTGTAGGATCAACAAACCCGGGGGGTTGTTCAACATACACCTCCTCTTCAATAAACCATTTAGAAAAGTGAAAAACACCTAGGGGGGGTGAATAGGTGTAATTGCTAATCTAAGAAACTCAATGCAAACTAAGTGCGCTAAATGCGGAAGCTAATGCAAATGTTGCACAAACTAATACAATACAACAAGTGTAGCCGAATTTCCCTTGCGAGGCTCTGGACTAACTCCTCTTGATTCCCCTTGAAATGGGTTGAGGCGCTATGTGAAGCTCTTGTTGGATGAGTACAAGTTAGGCACACACACACAAGCAATCCAAGCAATATGAAATATGTGCACACACAATCAAGCCAAGCAATCAAAGATAAATTACAATATGAAAGATGCAAGGCAACACAAGCAATGTATATAATATGAATGCTATGAAAGTATGATGCTTGTATGAAATGATGCTTTGCACAAATGTAAAGAGAGAGAGTTAGAGAGACAATGGATCAAAACGCAAACACCAAGATTTGTTTCGAGGTTCGAGCACCTTGCTCTACATCCCCGCCTACACCACCGTGTAGGATTTCCACTAACTCAACTCCCACCGAGGGAACCTCTACCAAAGAGGATTTCTTACAACTCTAGGAGTACCAAACTCCTCTCTCAAACAACAACCTCCTCACAACCGAGGGTTAGGCCCGTAGCCAATACAACAACCAATCCACACACCTCTACCGAAGAGGCTCACAACCAAACACTATCACTTCTACCTAAGAGGGATCCACAACACAATCACCCGATCACCTCTACCGAAGAGGGATTCACAAATATAAGGGTGTTTACAACTATGAGGTTTACAACAAACAACCTCAAACACTTCTCTTTCTTTTTCTCTTATCTTTTTCCACAAAAACAAGATCCTAATAGTTTAGGATAGAAGATAGCTCAAGTGTGGAAACAAGTGTTTTTGGAAACAAGCAACAAAGAAAAAAATCTTTGGGAAAATACTTGCAATATGATAGAATTGAAGATCTAAGCAAAAATCCCAAAAACCTATTTTTCTTTGATTTTCCAAAAACCCAAAACAAATAAAGATGAGAAGTTAAAAGCACAAAAACTCCTTTGAAAACTCTTTTAAACACTTCAGAAAACTGAAAATTTTTCTCTTAGAAAACTTGGCCAAAATCCCCAAAGAGATGGGGTTTATATAGCCCCTATACAAAACTAGCCGTTAGGCTGAGTTGGCAGCTCTGACAGGCATCGGTCGACCGGCCCGGTCGACCGCCAACGGTCAAAATGTGACCGTTGGCAAAAGCGGTCGACCGGCCCGGTCGACCGAAACATCCTGAGAGCAGAACTCTCATCTCGGTCGACCAGCCCGGTCGACCGTCCCAGAGACTCCAAAACGTGCACAGACTTGTGCACGTCGGTCGACCGTCCCGGTCGACCGGCCTATGGTGCGGTCGACCGGTCCGGTCGACCGACTTGGCCTGTCAGCCAGTCCTCAGTTCTGCACAGATACGGGATTTGAAAATAGGTCTTTTCACTCAATAAAAATCCCATAAATTCACAGTAAATCTAAAAAATAGTTTTAATCACAATAAAAACTGTTTTTCTAAAAATATGTTTTTCTAAAACTTGTTTTATCATTTTACTTTGATAACCAAACTTGTGATAAAAATTTCAAGACATATATCAATCATATCAATTCATTTTTGTGTCTTGCCAATTTTATCAAAAACAAAACTTGTATTTTATCAAACTAGAATTTCCAAAACATGAATAGGATAGTCAAAATAAGTTTGTTTAAAAATTAAGCATGCATGTATAGAATGAAGCAACTATACATATATCAATTTAAACTTGTTTTGATAAACTATTCATGAAAACCAAATATCAAATCATAAAACGTGTGTGTTTTGTGCACTTGAGCATATCAACTAAACTAAGCTTTACAAATGGATCTAAAACACAAACTCTAAACTAGATACCTAAGTCTTCTTGACGATCTTCATCTTCAAGTAGACTTGCTCCAAAACTCCGTGATTCTCCAAGTGCAAAGGTATGATCTTTAAGCTTTGGCACCGGAATCATCATGAATAGCTTCTAATCATCTTGTTGAAGCTAATCACCAACCTAATATCCTGTTAATGATCTGAAACTAGAAACACAAGAATATTAGTAAACATAACTACATGAGTGTTGATCATCATCAAAACTAGAGTGGAAGGCCATTGGGCCAACAAAAAGCACTTTTAACATCCATTTGAAACAATTTAAAATCTTTATATGAGGCAAATGCTAGTGTCATCCGTATGGCTTCAAGCCGTGCTACGGGTGCAAAGGTTTCTTCAAAATCGATTCCTTCAATTTGAGTGTAACCTTGGGCAACTAACCTAGCTTTATTCCTAACAACGTTACCCGATTCATCCAACTTGTTCTTAAAGATCCACTTAGTACCAATTGTTGGTCTATCGTGGGGCCTAGGAACAAGGTGCCAAACTTGGTTGCGCTCAAATTGATTGAGTTCCTCTTGCATAGCTAGCAACCAATATGAATCGGCCTCGGCTTCGAGGACGTTCTTGCGTTCAACATGAGAAATGAATGCATAATGACCACAATAATCATGAAGTTTAGAGTGAGTGGTTACCCCTTTAGATACTTCACCTATGACGAGGTCCTTGGGATGATGAGGATTGTATCTCCAACCCTTTGGAAGTTGTTGAGTAGGCTCCACGTCAATTGATTGAATTTCATGTCCTTGAGCCTCTTCTACTTTACCTTCACTTCATTATCCTTTGGCTTGTCTCCCATAGTAGGTGTATCCTCCAAGGTCACTTTCTCCAAGCCTTCATCCAATGCATCTATTTCTACAACATTCTTAACAAACAAGTTAGATTCTTCAAACTTAACATGTATAGATTCCTCAATAGTCAAAGATGATCTATTGAAGATTATATAAGCCTTGCTAGTGCTAGAATAACCAACAAAAATAGCCTCATAAGATCTAGCATCAAATTTTCCTAAATTATCTTTGTATTTAAAACAAAACATTTGCATCCAAAAACCTTGAAATATGAAACATTTGGTTTTCTAGAAAAGTACATTTCAAAAGAAGTTTTTGAAGTATTTTTACACAAGAAAACACGATTTGATATATAGCATGATGTATTAACGGCCTCGGCCCACAAATAATGTGGTAGACCATATTCACTTAGCATTGTCCTAGCCATCTCTTGTAAAGTTTGATTTTTCCGTTCAACTACTCCATTTTGTTGTGGAGTTCTAGGACAAGAAAGTTCATGCTTAATTCCATGTTCTTCACAAAAAGTGGTAAAGGGTAGGTTAATGAACTCACCTCCTCTATCACTTCTTATTCTTAAAATTGAAGTATCTTTTTCCTTTTCAACTCTTTTCTTAAAGGCTTAAAAATGTGAAAAGGCTTGATTTTTGTGTTCAAGAAAGAAAACTCAAGTAAACCGTGAAAAGTCATCAACCAAAACAAATGCAAATCTATTCCCACTTAGACTTTTTGTTTGTGTAGGGCCAAATAGATCCATATGGATTAACTCCAAAGGACGTGATGTCATGATATCCTTAATTGACTTGAAAGAAGACTTAGTTTGTTTCCCAAATTGACATGCGTCACAAACTCGGTCCTTTTCAAAACTCAAACAAGGAATACCTTTCACCATTTCCTTTGTGTTTAACCTAGATATATGGTCAAATGAAATATGGCCTAATCTTCTATGCCACAACCAAGAGTCATCATCGAGGGCTTTTAAACAAGTAATATTACAAGTCATATTAGACATATCTATCATATAAACATTACTTTCACGAAAACCGGAAAACACACAAGTATTAGAAATTCTATCAATTACTTTACAAACTACATTATCAAAAACAACATCAAAACCTTTATCACAAAGTTGACTAACACTCAAGAGGTTATGCTTGAGTCCATCAACTAAAACTACATTCTCAATTAAAGGGGATGTGCCGAGTTTTACATTACCAATACCGATGATTTTACCCTTGGCATCATCTCCGAAGGTGACGGTGCCACCTTCATGGTATCTTGATAGGGTTGCAAAGTTGTTGATGTCCCAAGTCATGTGCCTTGAGCAACCACTATCAAGATACCACAATCCTCTACGTCGTTGGGCTTTGGAAGGTACCTATATCATTTAACAAAATTGTTGACTTTGGTACCCAAACTTTCTTGGGTCCTTGAAAGTTAGTGTTTCGAACCCAAACATTATGATAAGATGCACTTAGTCTATCATAGCAAAAATTGGCTAAGTGTCCTTTCCGCCCACAATGTGAACATGAGAACACTCTTCCATACATGAATGCATGATGTGTGTGTGAAGTGTGAGCATGCTTTGGGGGTTTGCCACGATGTAAAGGTTGTGTGGTATGAACATGAGCATGAGCATGGTGAACATTTTTCTTAGGGGCTTGTTTCTTAGGAAACATGGCCTCAATCTTCTTCTTATCAAACTCACAATTTTTTAAAACAATTCCTAATGAGTCTATTCTTTCTTTAAGCAAAGTAATCTCATTAGAATCAAATTGTGGGGACTTGCCTTTACAAGAAATCTTATACTTGTCAAAATCTTTTTGAGTGGAAACAAGAGTGAAAAGTAATTCATCTTTTTCTTTAGAAATAGTAAAGACTTGAAGATTAAGAGATCATTTTCCTTTTTCATTTTAAATACTTTTTCTTTAGGAAATCATAATTATGTGATAATTCTACAAAAGCTTCTCCTAATTCATCTATGGAAAGTTCATCATTAAGAGAAGTGGAAGGGGTTACCTTGCTTGTGCTTTCATTTGCCATGAAGCACATGTTGGCGGTATCAATCTCCTCCTCGGATTCGCTCTTGGAATCCCATGTAGCTTTCATTGCCTTCTTCTTGTAAGGCTTCTTTGAGGTGGAGGGCTTTACTTTATCCGGGCACTCCGCAACAATGTGTCCCGGTCTTTGGCAATTGAAGCAAATTATTTTTCTTTCTTCTTTGCCTCCTTGCCATCTCCTTCTTCCTTGAAATTAGCCTTGTTGTACATCCTCCGGACGTTCTTCACAAGAAGTGAGAGCTCTTCGTCATCTTCTTCTTCATCGTCTTCGTCGGAGTGTGTGGATTGGCTTTTGAAGGTGATTGGTCGCTAATGTGCATATTTAAGTGTCATTCTCCATACTTATTATAGAATAAATCTTTGCATTGTCCTAATTAATTGTTTAATTTATTTGTAGGCCCATTCTTTAAAGAGATGAAGAGAAATGAGACCAAAGCCCACCAAAATTCTGAATTAAATCAGAGTTAATTCACACTCAGTAAATCAGGGCAAAATCAAGAGGTTGAAAACTGGTTGAGAAGAATCCTCTCAGAATCGATCGGTTGAAGCAAAGATCAAGCAAGTTTGATTCAGATTCTGACTGGATACATTTTAGTATTCGAATCATAACTTTTGCTACAGAATCTCAATTCTTATGATTCAAGATGATCCAGAAAGCAGACTGACAGAGCTACAAATCTCATGTTGATCATTATTTCTGATTCTGTCAGTTGTTAAGTGATATTCAGCAATCAACACGCCAACAAACAGCAGATCAGAACTGAATATCCACCTCTACCCCCTCCATTTTCTCTATAAATACCTGCACTCAAAGGCAAAAGGGAGGACAATGCAGATTAGGATTTAGCTTAGTTTTCATTTCTTAGTTTAGGTTTTTAGTCTTTCTTTTTATGTAATTTTAGTTTTCATTTATGTAATTCAGAGGAGATCGACTTTCATCGAAGAACAAGACTGAAGCTTGAGCTGGAGTGACACCGTGTAAGACTTATTCTTTTCTTTGATTGTAATGAAATCGAATCGGTGTTCTTTTTGTGTATGCACTTCTATTTAGTCTTCTTCTTCTTCTTCGTTTCTATTTTACTTTTCTTTTTCGTACAATCGTCTTCCAAGTGAGTCTAAAAGCATCGAAAGAGCCTTGCCATTGCGAGTGCCACCGATAGCTCATGACGATGGATAGAGTCTCTCTCTGTATCATTTCATTCTTGAAGTAGTCTTGATGATGTAATGTGGACGAAGACCAATACTCGAATCTTATGGGCTATGCGCTGAATGCCTCCACTTCAAGGTAAATCGTTGCTGAAAACTCGAGGTAAGCTTTTGACGAAAAGAAGGTAAGCATTGTTTTTATTTCTTTTCTTTTATTTCTGTAAACTAAATCACAAACACCACTTCCTCCAAATCGTTTTCATTCTTCTTTCCACTTCATTTATACTTTGTCGCTTTCTTTCGTTTTCTGATTTTTTCACCTTCTTCATCTCCCGCTTTCTTCTTAGCTTTAACAACTTTCTTTTCCATTTTCTTAACTTTAAAAACAGAGAAGAACTTTCTTTTGTTTTCTTAACGATTTCAATAAAGACACGTAAAGCTTCCATCGCAAACCCTCCTTGTGGATCACGACCCGCATAGCCACTTGCTATAGCGGAAGAATTGAGCACTTGCACATTCCTTTCTTAAGTTCTATAATCTCATATTTTTTGTGCAGGTTTAGCTTCAATCAAATTTTGGCGCCGTTGCCGGGGAGGGTAAACAGTTTTTATTGAAATCTGAATTTTATTGCAAATTTTTTTAGAACTAAACGAATTTCTTCTCTGTTGCAGGTTACAGGGCAAGCAAAGCTGAAAATTATTACTGCAGTGACATACAAGTGGCCTTGGGCTCTGCTCCAAAAAGCAGAGACAAAGGGCCCTCTGAATTGCCGCGATTCCACGGCAAAACCCGCGGATCCGCGGCAAGGAGAGCTGACTACTAACAGATTTTTGCAGGGCTGCCAACTTTGCAATTTCTAGTTTGCTGCAATTATTTATTTTTATATGCCATCACAAAAAAACCTGCTAATAATCAACAGTAAAAAGTTTGTTGCAAAAGTTAAAAATTGATTAGACGTTTGCATTTTAGGCACGCGTTCTTTTCAATTCATTTAATTTTTACTGTTGAAGAGTGCTGGAGCAAGGTATGTTTGCATTGCATCTAGAATAGGACTATCTCTTGGTTGATTTATATCGCTTAGAGTGCATCTTATTTATCTTGTACACTTGCACAAAAACTGATTTTAAGGGCACCAACCCAATAACAAGATAAGGTGGGGATTTAATCACCCTTCCTTAGCCCAAAAATCAGAATCCAAGCACTCACTAACCCAAGCCTAACTAAAATTGAGTAGACGTTGGCCCTAGGGACATCTCGGACTCAATTAGGAGATTATCCTAAGGGGGAAAAATGTTGGAATCTAACTCCTGCAAAATCAGTGTCTAGGAAAGGGATTGAGGGCCGAAAGCCCGAAGGTTGGTGGTTATTTAATTAAGGAACGTCTTTGACGGAAAACCTCCCACCAACCTTGCCCTGACCTGGCTGATTAGCTTGTGGTTAAAGTCTACATTAGACCTCCCGTGGACAGTCTAACCAGTTAGGAGTCGTCTAGGTCCTAAGTCTACCCTAACTTAGGCTAGAATATTTTTTTTTTTGTTTATTTGTTTGTTTTTCTTTGTTTGTATTCTATTGTGTGATATGGACTATAATAATAATTTTTTCAACTACAATAATAATCCATATTACACACCGACTTCATTTTCGGATATTACCAACCCGGCATATCATAACTTTGACCAACCTAGTGTGCCGGATTGGTCTTATCCGAATCAATATGACCCATACCCCCCATCTAATAACTATAATTTCCATAATGATTTCAACTCTTCACCAAGTCAGTGGGGATTCACCTCCCCCGAGCATAATTTCCAACCACCTTGCCCTCCTTCTCCACCCAGTCCACATTATGTTCAAGATTCATACTCAGTTCCACCCGTCCAAAATAGGAAACCATCAATTATGGAAATGAGTATGCGAGTGTCCAAACAAAATCCCAAAATCTGATGGACTCACAATTTCACTACCACTTCCAAGACAATTCTTCATCTTTTCATCAAAAAAATGAACCTATCAACTATGAAAAGATGCTTGAATCCATGACTCAGGCCCAAAACACTCGTAATCATGACATCGATATGATGGTCGAATCTCTACGTTCCCACCGTCCCGATGTCACTTACCATTCTGTTAGAGCCGAAGAGTCATGTAGTTTTGGAAATCAAGATTCCATTTCAGAACAACCATTTGAACTTGCCCAAACTCCAAATTTTGAAAAAGATATTGACAGTTTAGCAAGTTTTCCTTTTCCTGAAATAGAACTTGAAAATGAATATGATCCTGAACCCCAACTTAGTGATTCAATTCTATTTCCTGATTCGATTATGACTCCGGTATTTTCACCTGACTTCAATCTTTTCCCGGAGTCAACATTGGATCCTGTACCAATTCATAAAGAAATTGAATCACCCATCTTTGAGGATCATGTTGAACTTGACCAACTTTACAATTTTGAAAATCCCATGGATAAATTGGTAAGTTCTCCATTTTTTGATATTGAACTCAATGAGATATGTGACCTAGATTCTCACATATGTGATCCAGTTCAACTTTCTGAATCAATATTGACTCCTGTTTTATTACCAAACTTGAATAATATTCTAGAGTCAGTTTTGATTCCCCCACCTATCATTCCTGAACTGGAATCACCATATTAGGTCACATTCCATTGTTGGAAAATACATGTGGACTTGAGTTTCAACTTCTTGACTTGGACCCAATTCCTGAACCAATTTCGACTCTTGAACCTTTACTTGATTTAAGTCACCTTCCTGAGTCGTATTAGTTCCTATCCTTCATGAGTCCAAGTCAATCATTCTATCATTTCATACTCCATTCTGGGACGAGGTGGTTGATAAATTTGACTCCGAAATCAATATGAAATATGGAAATTAGATGGGGTAAAATATTTAATAAAGATCCTTATGGATTCATCTTTTTAATGGGTTATATTAAAATATTTCTGGTGGGTTCCTTCGAGACCCAAGAAAAGTTGATTGGGCCGCGTTTCGTGGACCAATCAGACCACCACCGGAACCACCACCTTAAGGTAACATTTTCCTTCCCTTTCTTCTTTTTCATGCATCTATGCATTAATTCATACATTGAGGACAATGCATGAGATAGGTGTGGGGGAGGGTCTAACATAACTTTTCTTTTTCTTTAAAATAAAAAAAAAAATTTAACATTTTTCTTTACTTTTAAAAACTTTTGAAAATAGAAACAATATTTTGACTTATTTTTGTAAGAAATTAAGTTAATTTTAAGGAATAGGAAAATCCAAATTAGAATTTCCTATACTTGGTCAAAATAAGATTATTTGTTTGATTTTTAGAGTTAGGAAGATAATTTGTCAAAGTAATTTGGTCTTGATCTTTACCTTGATGAAATATGCACACTTCATACACTTACACACTTAAGGTTCAAAAACAAAGATTCTTATGCCTTATATAAAAAAATAAAAATAAAGTCTAATTATTGATTAGCTAGGTGCTTTGGCCTAAGCAAGCCTTAGTATTTATGCGAAAGATGATTAGATAAGTTATAAAAAATATATATATATACAAACAAATCTATTATTGACTAGCTAGGTGCTTTGGCCTAAGCAAGCCTTAGTATTTATGCGAAAGATGATTAGATAAGTTTGAAAAAAAATATAAAAATGCTCTGATTAAGCTGGGTATTTGTGCCTAATAAAGCATAAGTATTCACGCCTAAAAGAGGTTCATATAATAAAATCCTTAGTTTTGTGGCCTTGTTTGCTCGAGTCCTTAAGTCCTAGGGGTGTCTTCTCACCTGGTGCCCTAAGACCGTCTGGTTTGGGAGTCATCGATTAAAGGCTCGTTACATGGGCAGATTAGAAAGCCTAAACTAAGGAATAATACCACCAAAAAATATATATATAAATAAATAGGCATAAGAGTTAGAGTTAATGAACCCTTAGTCAAAATTTTCACAATCACAAGGTGCATATGACTTAGGGTAAAGTAATAGACTAGATGAGAAGTACAATTTGACTCCTTACTTTAATTTGATAACAAATTTTGAATAGAGACTAAGTTTAGGAATGAAAAATTCAGTTTTCCTATAACTTATAGATTGCTTAGATCTTACAATTATATTTCAAATATTTTTTCCTTTCAAATGCTTTTCGAAAATACTAACTCTTTATTTCCCTTTCTTTATGGATTTTGTGGGTGTAATCCGCTGAAAACCCTCACGAGACAAAACTCGTCCTCTAGGGGAAACCTAGAGGTTTAACGGCTTGTTGCACATGCTCAGTGCAATCGCGTGACCTGCGAAAGTAGTCTAATAATCCTTAGTATAGTTTAGTTGTTTTGCTCGAGACGAGCAAAAGATAGGTATGGGGGTGTGATTGGTCACTAATGTTGCATATTTAAGTGTCATTCTCCATACTTATTATAGAATAAATCTTTGCATTGTCCTAATTAATTGTTTAATTTATTTGTAGGCCCATTCTTAAAGAGATGAAGAGAAATGAGACCAAAGCTGTAATACCCCTCTCCCGGAATACGTGCCTAGTTACGTATTCAGTCCTTTGACCGTATTTTCCGATGTACCTTCCGTATTTGACCGATTTTAATTTCAAATATCATTTTTCAATATTTTAGATTTTTATGTGATTTTCTGGAATTTTCTGGAATTAAAATGAATTTCTCCGAAACCGGTGTCGGCCAGTGCCGCTGACCGATTCCAGGATTTTTAACTCACAAACAGTTAGGAATTTCTAGATGGTCCTTTAGGCATTATTCCTTAGAATCATGTTTTCAACCTACACTCTTTTTCTGGAGATTTTACGAATTTATGAAAATCCCAACTGAGTCGGCAGATAACTGATTCCGGGATTTTTAATTAAAATCTATACAGTATTTCTTCAAACGAATTTCACCATGAGTCTTAAAATCTTATTCTTGATTTTTGGTAAAATTTTCAGACCAATCTGAGATACTTGAAATTCGGACCTTTTTTCAAAAATTTCAAAATTCCAATTCCACTTCATTTCCACCTCATTTCCCACTCACCACTTCACCTAACCCCACTCACTCTCTCCCTCTCCCACAGCCGGCCAAGTGGCCAAGGAGAGGACACTCACCTCACCCCCCTTTTTACACAAAAGTCCCTCTCATCCATCAAAATCCCAACCCCTTTACAAAAATCCCAAACTATAAATTCCTATTCATTTGCAAATTACTCTTTTTTTCTCTCTTTCACTTCAACAAGAGAAGAGAAGCTCCAAGATCTCCTCCTTCCACAACTAAACCCTAACTCCAAGCACCCAATCCCTTCACTTCCACCTCAAGATCACAAGAGATTCACCCAAGGCTTCATCAAGGCAACTCCAAGGGAGAATCCTTCAACCTAGCTTCAACTACAAGTTGTGGATTGGAGCCAACACCTCCATCCTTGGATCAAGCTTCAGATTTGACCCCTCCAGGTGAGTTCTTACTCACCAAGACCTAGTTCACACATCACATACTTGAAGTAGAAATCTTTGTTCACTTGCACACTAAAAATCCTATTTTTAGGTCATCTAAGCTCAAATCCAACCATTCCAAGGAGTAAGTCACTCACCAAGACTTGTATTAGCCTTAGAGCACTGTGTTTACACTTCTTGTACACATAGGTCACCTAAAACCAGGAATTTAGCCATCAAACACGTTTCCAGAATTTCTGTCCTGTACACTGATTTTCCCCACTATTAGTCGACTTACCCTAAGACCTAGTCGACTAGAACACTTAGCTGAAATTTAGTTTTTCTGGAAGACACAGCATTAGTCGACTTGCCCAAAAATATCAGTCGACTAATAACTCTCTGGAAACCCATATTAGTCGACCCCTGAATCCACCTAGTCGACTAATCCATCCTGGACCAGAAAACCCAACTTTCTGTATCACAGATCTAGACGACCGAAATATCTGTTAGTCGACTAGTACTTCCTATTAGTCGACTAACCCTCTTACCCTAGTCGACTAGCATGCACTGAAACAGAATTCCAACACTCTGTAGCCCAGTTTTAGTCGATCAATCCAAACTCCTAGTCGACTAGAAACCCTATTAGTCGACTACCATTACCCCTAGTCGACTATCCTGGCTGTGTGTCATAGTTAATTCCTGTTCTAAATTTAGTACCTATACTTGTTACATGTGTATTATTTCCTGCTTGTTCATGCTTCAATACTAGCACTACATGACATATAACTGAATGGATGCATCTCCTATTGCCTCATGACTTGTTATTGTATATATTCGTTTCATGGCATGTTAAATAGCAACATCACCACCTATCATGCCATCTCTTAAAACAAAGCATGATACACCGGACTTTTACATAAATGCACCAACTTACACATGGGTCAGGGGGAAATATGCGGATATCGATATGTGTTCGTGTTTACAGTGGTATTAGGATGTGCACCATGTTTCCGGTCTTACCTGTGGTACTCCAGGGGACCGAGGGGAGTGCTTCCTCCCTTTCCTGTTTACTGTCATGACAAGGGCATATATAAGACCCTCCTGTTTAGCCTAGCGGCAGGTTCCGTCTTCAAGCAACGGAACAATACTGGGCCGTGGTCCCGGGCATGCACGGGACACACTGTAAACATAGTTCGTCGATACAACCGCTGTTTCCAATAACAACCTTGTTTCACTAGGATATGGATCTATGTGCTCTGGGACGCTGGGTCACATAGCTAGATATCACAGTAAGACAAGTAATAATAATAAGACATTAATTGTAGATTTATTGCATATGACTTTATCTTTCTTAGTTTACATCTCTTGTCATGCATTGTTACTTAGTACTATTTCATTTTCTCTATTCATGATCCTTATGTCACTTGACTATCTTTTATTTGTTATTATATGTCTTGACCCTTTGGATTTGCATATTCAGATTCCGAGGCCTGGGTCGAAGTGGAGCCATCCACCGAAGATCAGGCTTTCTTTAGTGAGCAGGCAGATTAGCTCCGGTCCTCGTGCCAGACTCTTCCTTTTGGTTCACGGGATCTCCATCCATTTCGTGAGCATTTTTGTATTTTTGATTGTATATCGTTCATTTTGGACTTGGGTTGTGATAAAGGACACTTGTAAAGTGAGTTTTGCTTATCATAACTTGTATAGCTTTGTATTTATCTCTTGTAAGTTGGCATATGAATATACCACGCTGTGTGTTGTACTCTGATACTTGTTGTACTTATGCTTAGCGTATATACGTGGGGCACCATCTGACCTACGTATATGCGTTGCAGTGACGTTCCCGTATCTTTGGGAGCGGGGCGTTACAGGTTGGTATCAGAGCCTAGGCTCTCAAACCTAAAAGTACAACCAAGTGGCAAATTCTAGTGATTTGCTAATGCCAACTACAATGTACAAAGTTATATAGTCCTTCTCGACTTCGTCCTTGATTCGATCCTCGTATCCTAAACTCCTTCCCTTTGTTTCCAATTCCAGATCTTATCCCTTTCGGTATGGAGAGACGTTCGGGTCGCAACAATGTCGGGCAAGTACCGAATGGACCCGTGGGAGGAGAGGGTGCTGATGTCCTGAGGATCATTCAGACTATGCTGGGAAACCAGCAACAGCAGATGGAGAATCAGCAGCAGCAGACTGAGCTCCTCAGGCAGGAGTTGGCAGCTCCGAAGGAGCAAAGGCCTGGGAACGTGTCAGACTTTCGCGGCTGCAACCGGCCGTATTCACGGGAGTCGAGAGACCATTGGAGGCTGAACAGTGGTTGACAGACACCGCCGATCTGCTGAACGCCGCCAGGGTGCCTAAGGAGAACCAAGTGGAGGTTGCAAAGATCCAGCTGAAGGACATAGCCAGGACTTGGTGGCTTGCAGAGGAGGCTCGCTTGAAGGAGCCTATCTCTTGGGATACGTTCTCCAAGAGCTTTTATAGCAGGTTCTTTCCCGCCACTGCTCAGAAGGACATGGAGGAGCAATTCATCAGGCTTCAACAGGGGGACAGATCCGTGGATGAGTATGCTGCAGAATTTCTCAGGCTGAGTCGCTTTGCCCCTTACATGGTGTCAGATGAAGAGAAGAGGGCAAGCAGGTTTCAGCAGGGTTTACAGATGGAGATCCAGATGTTTCTGATGCCCCAGCAGCTGAAGACCTATGCTGAGGTTCTCACCATCGCTCGAGAGGTGGAGCGTGGGTTTCAGAAGAAGCAAGAGAACCAGGCCATGAAGAGGCCGTTTGTACCGTTGGGCAGAGGAGGACCATCCAGAGCAGCGAAGGTCCAGGCCAGGCAACCATTCAGGGCAGTTCCTTACCAGGTGGCTCGACCAGGTCTTATCTGCAATTTCTGCCAGAAACCAGGACACTCTCAGCAGGATTGCCGGAGGGCAAACGGATGGTGTTTGGTGTGTGGAGCACGAGACCATGCCGTGGAGACCTGTCCTCGCAGGAGAATGGGGTTTGCTAATCAAACCTTGCCGGCACCTCAAGGGCAGAATGGACAGAGGGCACTACCAGGGCCAGTTGGGCAGAGGCACCAGGGACCAGTGATGAGGAGAGCTCTTCCCCTTCCTCCACCGCATGTTGCTCGCCCAGTGCAGAGAGGAGCCCGGACAGCAGCAGGGCGTGGCAGAGGTCAGGCCTACAACCTGACAGCAGAGGAGGCTGAGGCTTCAGAGGAGGTGATTACAGGTAACATCAGAGTTCATTCTATACCTGTTCTCGCTCTCTTCGATTCGGGTGCATCCCACTGTTATATCTCCGACCATTTTGTGGCTGTTCATTCCATACCTGTTAAGGCTTTAGACCACAAGTGGGAGATAAGTACAGGGAATGGGGTAGTTGTATCTTCTAGAGTTTGTGCTGACTGTCCAGTGGAGCTTTGTGGGAAGACCTTGGCCATAGATATGCTCGTACTAGACACCAAGGGTACGACGTAATCTTAGGCATGACCTGGCTCAGTCAGTACTATACGGTGATAGACTGTAGAGGAAGGAAGATCAATTTCAGAATCCCGCATCAGCCGGAGTTCCAGTTCAGTGGAGAGGTGAAGCCTGCTAAGAAGGAGATTCAGATGACCACTTCGGAGGTTCTGAAGGGAGTGCCAGTGTGGGATGAATTTCCAGAAGTCTTTGCTGAGATTTCAGGACTTCCACCGGAGAGGATAGTGGAGTTCTCCATTGATACAATTCCAGGGACAGCTCCTATATCCAAGGCTCCGTACAGGATGGCAACGACGGAGTTGGAGATCCTGAAGAAGCAGCTGCAGGAGTATTCGGACAAGGGATTGATTCGGCCAAGCACTTCACCATGGGGAGCTCCAGTGCTCTTGGCGAATAAGAAGGATGGTGGTAAGAGGCTTTGTATTGATTATAGGGAGTTGAACAAGGTCACCATCAAGAACAAGTATCCCTTGCCCCGGATTGATGATTTGTTTGATCAGCTCCATGGAGCCCGTGTATTTTCTAAGTTAGATTTGCAGTCGGGTTACCATCAGCTGAGGGTGAAGAAGGAGGATGTTCCGAAGACGGCATTCAGGACCCGTTATGGCCACTATGAATTTCTAGTTATGCCTTTCGGAGTCACCAATGCCCCTGCGGTTTTCATGGACTTGATGAATCGAGTGTTCTCCCCTTACCTAGATCAGTTTGTAGTTGTATTCATAGATGACATCCTGATCTATTCAAGGAATGAGAAGGAGCATGCAGAGCACTTGAGGATTGTGTTGCAGACCCTCCAGCAGGAGCAGCTTCATGCCAAAAGGAGCAAGTGTGAATTCTGGTTGGACAGCATAGCCTTCCTCGGACACATAGTTTCAGCAGAAGGAATTTCAGTTGATCCCAGTAAAGTCCAGGCAGTGCAGAATTGGCCAGTTCGAAGACGGTGACTGAGATAAAGAGCTTTCTTGGACTAGCCGGATATTACAGGCGCTTTGTCCAGGATTTCTCTAGACTTGCAGCTCCGTTGACCAGGCTCACCAGAAAAGGGGAGAGATACATATGGACAGAAGATTGTGATGCAGCATTTGAGCAGTTGAAGCAGAGGCTTATCACAGCTCCAATCTTGAGGACTCCTTCAGGAAGAGGAGGGATGGTCATTTTCTGTGATGCATCGGGTAAAGGCCTGGGGTGTGTGCTTATGCAACAGGATCATGTTATAGCATATGCATCTAGGCAGTTGAAGCCTCATGAGAGGAATTACCCAACTCATGACTTGGAGTTGGCAGCTGTGATATTTGCTTTGAAGATCTGGAGACACTACCTTCTGGGAGACAAAGTGTTGATATACACAGATCACAAGAGCCTCAAGTATATTTTCTCACAGAAGGAGTTGAACATGAGGCAGAGGCGATGGCTGGAGCTGATGGCAGACTATGACATTGACTTGCAGTATCATCCAGGCAAAGTCAATACCGTTCCTGATGCACTGAGCAGGATGCCAGAGAACAGAGTGCTAGTCCACCTCACGCAGCAGAGGGAGTTGATTCAGGAATTCATCAGATTGGATTTGATGTTAGTGCAAGGGGTGATAAGGCCGGGCAGTTCATGGCTTTACAGATCCAGTCATCATTGATAGAGGAGATCAAGGAAGCTCAGATGGAGGACCCCAGATTGCAGACATTCAGAGCTCAGGCGGAGGCTGGATTGAGGACTGATATCAGTATTCGTCCAGATGGTGCATTGTATTTTGGAGATAGACTTTGTGTTCCCCCAGGGAGAAGTCAGACAGAAGATTTTGGAGGAAGCACACAGTTCAGCTTATTCTATACATCCAGGAGGAAACAAGATGTACCAGGATCTGAAGAAGCACTTTTGGTGGAATGCCATGAAGAGGGAGATAGCCCAGTTTGTTGCTAAGTGCTTGGTTTGCCAGCAGATAAAGATCGAGCATCAGAGATCAGCTGGACTTCTTCAACCTTTGCCGATACCCGAGTGGAAATGGGAGCACATCACCATGGACTTCGTGACGGCATTGCCTCGGAGTCCCAGGGGTAATAATGCGGTGTGGGTGATAGTTGATCGCCTCACCAAGTCAGCTCACTTCATACCATTCAGGGTAGGCCAGTCGACAGAGGTTCTGGCAGATAAGTATATGAAGGAGGTGGTTCGTCTGCATGGAGTTCCAGTTAGTATTGTGTCAGATAGAGACACCAGATTCAGATCTCATTTCTGGGAGAGTCTCCAAGAAAGTCTGGGAACTCGTCTGAAATTCAGTACTTCTTATCATCCTCAGACAGACGGACAATCTGAGAGGACTATCCAGATCCTTGAAGATATGTTGAGGGCTTGCATGATTGACTTTGGGGGATCTTGGCAAGACCATCTTCACTTGGCTGAGTTTTCATATAACAACAGCTACCAGGCAAGTATTAAGATGGCACCCTTTGAGGCATTGTATGGTAGGAAGTGCCGATCACCGATTTGTTGGGATGAAGTCGGTGAGAGGAGTCTTTGGGACCAGAGATTCTGATGCAGACTACAGAGAAAGTCAGGGTTATCAGAAATCATCTCAGGGCTGCTCAGAGTAGGCAGAAGAGTTGGGCAGACACTCGGAGAAGGCCATTGGAGTTCCAGGTTGGAGATCATGTGTTCTTGAGGATATCACCTACCAGGGAGTGATCCGGTTCGGTGCTCGTGGGAAGCTAAGTCCAAGGTATATTGGCCCATTCGAGATCCTGGATCGTGTGGGAGAGGTGTCCTATAGATTGGCATTACCGCCATCTTTGGACGGGGTGCATAATGTCTTCCACGTGTCTCAGTTGAGGAAGTATGTCAGGGATGACAGCCATATTCTGGATCATTCCGAGCTGGAGCTACAACCGGATTTATCATACCAAGAACAGCCGTTGGCCATTCTGGATAGGAGTGTCAAGACACTGAAGAACAGAGCTATTCCATTGGTATTGGTGTCATGGAACAGGCATGCGCCAGGAGAGGCCACTTGGGAGCGTGAGGACGTTATCCGGGAGCGTTATCCTCAACTTTTCACATCTTGATTGGGTAAGACTCTTTTCTTCTACTCTTCTTTACCGTTATCTTTCCTTGTATCCATATCTATCTGTTGCTTTTCCTGTTATCTTTCACCTTATGAAATTTCGAGGACGAAATTTTTGTAAGGTGGGTAGATTGTAATACCCCTCTCCCGGAATACGTGCCTAGTTACGTATTCAGTCCTTTGACCGTATTTTTCGATGTACCTTCCGTATTTGACCGATTTTAATTTCAAATATCATTTTTCAATATTTTAGATTTTATGTGATTTTCTGGAATTTTCTGGAATTAAAATGAATTTCTCCGAAACCGGTGTCGGCCAGTGCCGCTGACCGATTCCAGGATTTTTAACTCCAAACAGTTAGGAATTTCTAGATGGTCCTTTAGGCATTATTCCTTAGAATCATGTTTTCAACCTACACTCTTTTTCTGGAGATTTTACGAATTTATGAAAATCCCAACTGAGTCGGCAGATAACTGATTCCGGGATTTTTAATTAAAAATCTATACAGTATTTCTTCAAACGAATTTCACCATGAGTCTTAAAATCTTATTCTTGATTTTTGGTAAAATTTTCAGACCAATCCGAGATACTTGAAATTCGGACCTTTTTCAAAAATTTCAAAATTCCAATTCCACTTCATTTCCACCTCATTTCTCACTCACCACTTCACCTAACCCCACTCACTCTCTCCCTCTCCCACAGCCGGCCAAGTGGCCAAGGAGAGGACACTCACCTCACCCCCTTTTTACACAAAAGTCCCTCTCATCCATCAAAATCCCAACCCCTTTACAAAAATCCCAAACTATAAATTCCTATTCATTTGCAAATTACTCTTTTTTTCTCTCTTTCACTTCAACAAGAGAAGAGAAGCTCCAAGATCTCCTCCTTCCACAACTAAACCCTAACTCCAAGCACCCAATCCCTTCACTTCCACCTCAAGATCACAAGAGATTCACCCAAGGCTTCATCAAGGCAACTCCAAGGGAGAATCCTTCAACCTAGCTTCAACTACAAGTTGTGGATTGGAGCCAACACCTCCATCCTTGGATCAAGCTTCAGATTTGACCCCTCCAGGTGAGTTCTTACTCACCAAGACCTAGTTCACACATCACATACTTGAAGTAGAAATCTTTGTTCACTTGCACACTAAAAATCCTATTTTTAGGTCATCTAAGCTCAAATCCAACCATTCCAAGGGAGTAAGTCACTCACCAAGACTTGTATTAGCCTTAGAGCACTGTGTTTACACTTCTTGTACACATAGGTCACCTAAAACCAGGAATTTAGCCATCAAACACGTTTCCAAAATTTCTGTCCTGTACACTGATTTTCCCCACTATTAGTCGACTTACCCTAAGACCTAGTCGACTAGAACACTTAGCTGAAATTTAGTTTTTCTGGAAGACACAGCATTAGTCGACTTGCCCAAAAATATCAGTCGACTAATAAACTCTCTGGAAACCCATATTAGTCGACCCCTGAATCCACCTAGTCGACTAATCCATCCTGGACCAGAAAACCCAACTTTCTGTATCACAGATCTAGACGACCGAAATATCTGTTAGTCGACTAGTACTTCCTATTAGTCGACTAACCCTCTTACCCTAGTCGACTAGCATGCACTGAAACAGAATTCCAACACTCTGTAGCCCAGTTTTAGTCGATCAATCCAAACTCCTAGTCGACTAGAAACCCTATTAGTCGACTAACCATTACCCCTAGTCGACTAATCCTGGCTGTGTGTCATAGTTAATTCCTGTTCTAAATTTAGTACCTATACTTGTTACATGTGTATTATTTCCTGCTTGTTCATGCTTCAATACTAGCACTACATGACATATAACTGAATGGATGCATCTCCTATTGCCTCATGACTTGTTATTGTATATATTCGTTTCATGGCATGTTAAATAGCAACATCACCACCTATCATGCCATCTCTTAAAACAAAGCATGATACACCGGACTTTTACATAAAATGCACCAACTTACACATGGGTCAGGGGGAAATATGCGGATATCGATATGTGTTCGTGTTTACAGTGGTATTAGGATGTGCACCATGTTTCCGGTCTTACCTGTGGTACTCCAGGGGACCGAGGGGAGTGCTTCCTCCCTTTCCTGTTTACTGTCATGACAAGGGCATATATAAGACCCTCCTGTTTAGCCTAGCGGCAGGTTCCGTCTTCAAGCAACGGAACAATACTGGGCCGTGGTCCCGGGCATGCACGGGACACACTGTAAACATAGTTCGTCGATACAACCGCTGTTTCCAATAACAACCTTGTTTCACTAGGATATGGATCTATGTGCTCTGGGACGCTGGGTCACATAGCTAGATATCACAGTAAGACAAGTAATAATAATAAGACATTAATTGTAGATTTATTGCATATGACTTTATCTTTCTTAGTTTACATCTCTTGTCATGCATTGTTACTTAGTACTATTTCATTTTCTCTATTCATGATCCTTATGTCACTTGACTATCTTTTATTTGTTATTATATGTCTTGACCCTTTGGATTTGCATATTCAGATTCCGAGGCCTGGGTCGAAGTGGAGCCATCCACCGAAGATCAGGCTTTCTTTAGTGAGCAGGCAGATTAGCTCCGGTCCTCGTGCCAGACTCTTCCTTTTGGTTCACGGGATCTCCATCCATTTCGTGAGCATTTTTTGTATTTTTGATTGTATATCGTTCATTTTGGACTTGGGTGTGATAAAGGACACTTGTAAAGTGATTTTTGCTTATCATAACTTGTATAGCTTTGTATTTATCTCTTGTAAGTTGGCATATGAATATACCACGCTGTGTGTTGTACTCTGATACTTGTTGTACTTATGCTTAGCGTATATACGTGGGGGCACCATCTGACCTACGTATATGCGTTGCAGTGACGTTCCCGTATCTTTGGGAGCGGGGCGTTACAGGTTGGTATCAGAGCCTAGGCTCTCAAACCTAAAAGTACAACCAAGTGGCAAATTCTAGTGATTTGCTAATGCCAACTACAATGTACAAAGTTATATAGTCCTTCTCGACTTCGTCCTTGATTCGATCCTCGTATCCTAAACTCCTTCCCTTTGTTTCCAATTCCAGATCTTATCCCTTTCGGTATGGAGAGACGTTCGGGTCGCAACAATGTCGGGCAAGTACCGAATGGACCCGTGGGAGGAGAGGGTGCTGATGTCCTGAGGATCATTCAGACTATGCTGGGAAACCAGCAACAGCAGATGGAGAATCAGCAGCAGCAGACTGAGCTCCTCAGGCAGGAGTTGGCAGCTCCGAAGGAGAAAGGCCTGGGAACGTGTCAGACTTTCGGCGGCTGCAACCGGCCGTATTCACGGGAGTCGAGAGACCATTGGAGGCTGAACAGTGGTTGACAGACACCGCCGATCTGCTGAACGCCGCCAGGGTGCCTAAGGAGAACCAAGTGGAGGTTGCAAGATCCAGCTGAAGGACATAGCCAGGACTTGGGGGCTTGCAGAGGAGGCTCGCTTGAAGGAGCCTATCTCTTGGGATACGTTCTCCAAGAGCTTTTATAGCAGGTTCTTTCCTGCCACTGCTCAGAAGGACATGGAGGAGCAATTCATCAGGCTTCAACAGGGGGACAGATCCGTGGATGAGTATGCTGGCAGAATTTCTCAGGCTGAGTCGCTTTGGCCCCTTACATGGTGTCAGATGAAGAGAAGGGGCAAGCAGGTTTCAGCAGGGTTTACAGATGGAGATCCAGATGTTTCTGATGCCCCAGCAGCTGAAGACCTATGCTGAGGTTCTCACCATCGCTCGAGAGGTGGAGCGTGGGTTTCAGAAGAAGCAAGAGAACCAGGCCATGAAGAGGCCGTTTGTACCGTTGGGCAGAGGAGGACCATCCAGAGCAGCGAAGGTCCAGGCCAGGCAACCATTCAGGCAGTTCCTTACCAGGTGGCTCGACCAGGTCTTATCTGCAATTTCTGCCAGAACCAGGACACTCTCAGCAGGATTGCCGGAGGGCAAACGGATGGTGTTTGGTGTGTGGAGCACGAGACCATGCCGTGGAGACCTGTCCTCGCAGGAGAATGGGGTTTGCTAATCAAACCTTGCCGGCACCTCAAGGGCAGAATGGACAGAGGGCACTACCAGGGCCAGTTGGGCAGAGGCACCAGGGACCAGTGATGAGGAGAGCTCTTCCCCTTCCTCCACCGCATGTTGCTCGCCCAGTGCAGAGAGGAGCCCGGACAGCAGCAGGGCGTGGCAGAGGTCAGGCCTACACCTGACAGCAGAGGAGGCTGAGGCTTCAGAGGAGGTGATTACAGGTAACATCAGAGTCATTCTATACCTGTTCTCGCTCTCTTCGATTCGGTGCATCCCACTGTTATATCTCCGACCATTTTGTGGCTGTTCATTCCATACCTGTTAAGGCTTTAGACCACAAGTGGAGATAAGTACAGGGAATGGGGTAGTTGTATCTTCTAGAGTTTGTGCTGACTGTCCAGTGGAGCTTGTGGGAAGACCTTGGCCATAGATATGCTCGTACTAGACACCAAAGGGTACGACGTAATCTTAGGCATGACCTGGCTCAGTCAGTACTATACGGTGATAGACTGTAGAGGAAGGAAGATCAATTTCAGAATCCCGCATCAGCCGGAGTTCCAGTTCAGTGGAGAGGTGAAGCCTGCTAAGAAGGAGATTCAGATGACCACTTCGGAGTTCTGAAGGGAGTGCCAGTGTGGGATGAATTTCCAGAAGTCTTTGCTGAGATTTCAGGACTTCCACCGGAGAGGATAGTGGAGTTCTCCATTGATACAATTCCAGGGACAGCTCCTATATCCAAGGCTCCGTACAGGATGGCAACGACGGAGTTGGAGATCCTGAAGAGCAGCTGCAGGAGTATTCGGACAAGGGATTGATTCGGCCAAGCACTTCACATGGGAGCTCCAGTGCTCTTGGCGAATAAGAAGGATGGTGGTAAGAGGCTTTGTATTGATTATAGGGAGTTGAACAAGGTCACCATCAAGAACAAGTATCCCTTGCCCCGGATTGATGATTTGTTTGATCAGCTCCATGGAGCCCGTGTATTTTCTAAGTTAGATTTGCAGTCGGGTTACCATCAGCTGAGGGTGAAGAAGGAGGATGTTCCGAAGACGGCATTCAGGACCCGTTATGGCCACTATGAATTTCTAGTTATGCCTTTCGGAGTCACCAATGCCCCTGCGGTTTTCATGGACTTGATGAATCGAGTGTTCTCCCCTTACCTAGATCAGTTTGTAGTTGTATTCATAGATGACATCCTGATCTATTCAGGAATGAGAAGGAGCATGCAGAGCACTTGAGGATTGTGTTGCAGACCCTCCAGCAGGAGCAGCTTCCTGCCAAAAGGAGCAAGTGTGAATTCTGGTTGGACAGCATAGCCTTCCTCGGACACATAGTTTCAGCAGAAGGAATTTCAGTTGATCCCAGTAAAGTCCAGCAGTGCAGAATTGGCCAGTTCCGAAGACGTGACTGAGATAAAGAGCTTTCTTGGACTAGCCGATATTACAGGCGCTTTGTCCAGGATTTCTCTAGACTTGCAGCTCCGTTGACCAGGCTCACCAGAAAAGGGGAGAGATACATATGGACAGAAGATTGTGATGCAGCATTTGAGCAGTTGAAGCAGAGGCTTATCACAGCCCAATCTTGAGGACTCCTTCAGGAAGAGGAGGGATGGTCATTTTTCTGTGATGCATCGGGTAAAAGCCTGGGTTGTGTGCTTATGCAACAGGATCATGTTATAGCATATGCATCTAGGCAGTTGAAGCCTCATGAGAGGAATTACCCAACTCATGACTTGGAGTTGGCAGCTGTGATATTTGCTTTGAAGATCTGGAGACACTACCTTCTGGGAGACAAAGTGTTGATATACACAGATCACAAGAGCCTCAAGTATATTTTCTCACAGAAGGAGTTGAACATGAGGCAGAGGCGATGGCTGGAGCTGATGGCAGACTATGACATTGACTTGCAGTATCATCAGGCAAAGTCAATACCGTTCCTGATGCACTGAGCAGGATGCCAGAGAACAGAGTGCTAGTCCACCTCACGCAGCAGAGGGAGTTGATTCAGGAATTCATCAGATTGGATTTGATGTTAGTGCAGGGGGTGATAAGGCCGGGCAGTTCATGGCTTTACAGATCCAGTCATCATTGATAGAGGAGATCAAGGAAGCTCAGATGGAGGACCCCAGATGCAGACATTCAGAGCTCAGGCGGAGGCTGGATTGAGGACTGATATCAGTATTCGTCCAGATGGTGCATTGTATTTTGGAGATAGACTTTGTGTTCCCCAGGGAGAAGTCAGACAGAAGATTTTGGAGGAAGCACACAGTTCAGCTTATTCTATACATCCAGGAGGAAACAAGATGTACCAGGATCTGAAGAAGCACTTTGGTGGAATGCCATGAAGAGGGAGATAGCCCAGTTTGTTGCTAAGTGCTTGGTTTGCCAGCAGATAAAGATCGAGCATCAGAGATCAGCTGGACTTCTTCAACCTTTGCCGATACCCGAGTGGAAATGGGAGCACATCACCATGGACTTCGTGACGGCATTGCCTCGGAGTCCCAGGGGTAATAATGCGGTGTGGGTGATAGTTGATCGCCTCACCAAGTCAGCTCACTTCATACCATTCAGGGTAGGCAGTCGACAGAGGTTCTGGCAGATAAGTATATGAAGGAGGTGGTTCGTCTGCATGGAGTTCCAGTTAGTATTGTGTCAGATAGAGACACCAGATTCAGATCTCATTCTGGGAGAGTCTCCAAGAAAGTCTGGGAACTCTCTGAAATTCAGTACTTCTTATCATCCTCAGACAGACGGACAATCTGAGAGGACTATCCAGATCCTTGAAGATATGTTGAGGGCTTGCATGATTGACTTTGGGGGATCTTGGCAAGACCATCTTCACTTGGCTGAGTTTTCATATAACAACAGCTACCAGGCAAGTATTAAGATGGCACCTTTGAGGCATTGTATGGTAGGAATTGCCGATCAACGATTTGTTGGGATGAAGTCGGTCGAGAGGAGTCTTTTGGGACCAGAGATTCTGATGCAGACTACAGAGAAAGTCAGGGTTATCAGAAATCATCTCAGGGCTGCTCAGAGTAGGCAGAAGAGTTGGGCAGACACTCGGAGAAGGCCATTGGAGTTCCAGGTTGGAGATCATGTGTTCTTGAGGATATCACCTACCAAGGGAGTGATCCGGTTCGGTGCTCGTGGGAAGCTAAGTCCAAGGTATATTGGCCCATTCGAGATCCTGGATCGTGTGGGAGAGGTGTCCTATAGATTGGCATTACCGCCATCTTTGGACGGGGTGCATAATGTCTTCCACGTGTCTCAGTTGAGGAAGTATGTCAGGGATGACAGCCATATTCTGGATCATTCCGAGCTGGAGCTACAACGGATTTATCATACAAGAACAGCCGTTGGCCATTCTGGATAGGAGTGTCAAGACACTGAAGAACAGAGCTATTCCATTGGTATTGGTGTCATGGAACAGGCATGCGCCAGGAGAGGCCACTTGGGAGCGTGAGGACGTTATCCGGGAGCGTTATCCTCAACTTTTCACATCTTGATTGGGTAAGACTCTTTTCTTCTACTCTTCTTTACCGTTATCTTCCTTGTATCCATATCTATCTGTTGCTTTTCCTGTTATCTTTCACCTTATGAAATTTCGAGGACGAATTTTTGTAAGGTGGGTAGATTGTAATACCCCTCTCCCGGAATACGTGCCTAGTTACGTATTCAGTCCTTTGACCGTATTTTCCGATGTACCTTCCGTATTTGACCGATTTTAATTTCAAATATCATTTTTCAATATTTTAGATTTTATGTGATTTTCTGGAATTTTCTGGAATTAAAATGAATTTCTCCGAAACCGGTGTCGGCCAGTGCCGCTGACCGATTCCAGGATTTTTAACTCACAAACAGTTAGGAATTTCTAGATGGTCCTTTAGGCATTATTCCTTAGAATCATGTTTTCAACCTACACTCTTTTTCTGGAGATTTTACGAATTTATGAAAATCCCAACTGAGTCGGCAGATAACTGATCCGGGATTTTTAATTAAAAATCTATACAGTATTTCTTCAAACGAATTTCACCATGAGTCTTAAAATCTTATTCTTGATTTTTGGTAAAATTTTCAGACCAATCCGAGATACTTGAAATTCGGACCTTTTTCAAAAATTTCAAAATTCCAATTCCACTTCATTTCCACCTCATTTCCCACTCACCACTTCACCTAACCCCACTCACTCTCTCCCTCTCCCACAGCCGGCCAAGTGGCCAAGGAGAGGACACTCACCTCACCCCCCTTTTTACACAAAAGTCCCTCTCATCCATCAAAATCCCAACCCCTTTACAAAATCCCAAACTATAATTCCTATTCATTTGCAAATTACTCTTTTTTTCTCTCTTTCACTTCAACAAGAGAAGAGAAGCTCCAAGATCTCCTCCTTCCACAACTAAACCCTAACTCCAAGCACCCAATCCCTTCACTTCCACCTCAAGATCACAAGAGATTCACCCAAGGCTTCATCAAGGCAACTCCAAGGGAGAATCCTTCAACCTAGCTTCAACTACAAGTTGTGGATTGGAGCCAACACCTCCATCCTTGGATCAAGCTTCAGATTTGACCCCTCAGGTGAGTTCTTACTCACCAAGACCTAGTTCACACATCACATACTTGAAGTAGAAATCTTTGTTCACTTGCACACTAAAATCCTATTTTTAGGTCATCTAAGCTCAAATCCAACCATTCCAAGGGAGTAAGTCACTCACCAAGACTTGTATTAGCCTTAGAGCACTGTGTTTACACTTCTTGTACACATAGGTCACCTAAAACCAGGAATTTAGCCATCAAAACACGTTTTCCCAGAATTTCTGTCCTGTACACTGATTTTCCCCACTATTAGTCGACTTACCCTAAGACTAGTCGACTAGAACACTTAGCTGAAATTTAGTTTTTCTGGAAGACACAGCATTAGTCGCTTGCCCAAAAATATCAGTCGACTAATAAACTCTCTGGAAACCCATATTAGTCGACCCCTGAATCCACCTAGTCGACTAATCCATCCCTGGACCAGAAAACCCAACTTTCTGTATCACAGATCTAGACGACCGAAATATCTGTTAGTCGACTAGTACTTCCTATTAGTCGACTAACCCTCTTACCCTAGTCGACTAGCATGCACTGAAACAGAATTCCAACACTCTGTAGCCCAGTTTTAGTCGATCAATCCAAACTCCTAGTCGACTAGAAACCCTATTAGTCGACTAACCATTACCCCTAGTCGACTAATCCTGGCTGTGTGTCATAGTTAATTCCTGTTCTAAATTTAGTACCTATACTTGTTACATGTGTATTATTTCCTGCTTGTTCATGCTTCAATACTAGCACTACATGACATATAACTGAATGGATGCATCTCCTATTGCCTCATGACTTGTTATTGTATATATTCATGTTTTCATGCATGTTAAATAGCAACATCACCACCTATCATGCCATCTCTTAAAACAAAGCATGATTACACCGGACTTTTACATAAAATGCACCAACTTACACATGGGTCAGGGGGAAATATGCGGATATCGATATGTGTTCGTGTTTACAGTGGTATTAGGATGTGCACCATGTTTCCGGTCTTACCTGTGGTACTCCAGGGGACCGAGGGGAGTGCTTCCTCC
>JAVJIF010032927.1:0-14548 GCA_038442645.1 Agave tequilana
CAAAGATCCAGCTGAAGGACATAGCCAGGACTTGGTGGCTTGCAGAGGAGGCTCGCTTGAAGGAGCCTATCTCTTGGGATACGTTCTCCAAGAGCTTTTATAGCAGGTTCTTTCCCGCCACTGCTCAGAAGGACATGGAGGAGCAATTCATCAGGCTTCAACAGGGGGACAGATCCGTGGATGAGTATGCTGCAGAATTTCTCAGGCTGAGTCGCTTTGCCCCTTACATGGTGTCAGATGAGAGAATGAGGGCAAGCAGGTTCAGCAGGGTTTACAGATGGAGATCCAGATGTTCTGATGCCCCAGCAGCTGAAGACCTATGCTGAGGTTCTCACCATCGCTCGAGAGGTGGAGCGTGGGTTTCAGAAGAAGCAAGAGAACCAGGCCATGAAGAGGCCGTTTGTACCGTTGGGCAGAGGAGGACCATCCAGAGCAGCGAAGGTCCAGGGCAGGCAACCATTCAGGGCAGTTCCTTACCAGGTGGCTCGACCAGTCTTATCTGCAATTTCTGCCAGAAACCAGGACACTCTCAGCAGGATTGCCGAGGGCAAACGGATGGTGTTTGGTGTGTGGAGCACGAGAACATGCCGTGGAGACCTGTCCTCGCAGGAGATGGGGTTTGCTAATCAAACCTTGCCGGCACCTCAAGGGCAGAATGGACAGAGGGCACTACCAGGGCCAGTTGGGCAGAGGCACCAGGGACCAGTGATGAGGAGAGCTCTCCCCTTCCTCCACCGCATGTTGCTCGCCAGTGCAGAGAGGAGCCCGGACAGCAGCAGGGCGTGGCAGAGTCAGGCCTACAACCTGACAGCAGAGGAGGCTGAGGCTTCAGAGGAGGTGATTACAGGTAACATCAGAGTTCATTCTATACCTGTTCTCGCTCTCTTCGATTCGGGTGCATCCCACTGTTATATCTCCGACCATTTTGTGGCTGTTCATTCCATACCTGTTAAGGCTTTAGACCACAAGTGGAGATAAGTACAGGGAATGGGTAGTTGTATCTTCTAGAGTTTGTGCTGACTGTCCAGTGGAGAGCTTTGTGGGAAGACCTTGGCCATAGAATGCTCGTACTAGACACCAAGGGTACGACGTAATCTTAGGCATGACCTGGCTCAGTCATACTATAACGGTGATAGACTGTAGGAGGAAGATCAATTTCAGAATCCCGCATCAGCCGGAGTTCCAGTTCAGTGGAGAGGTGAGCCTGCTAAGAAGGAGATTCAGATGACCACTTCGGAGGTTCTGAAGGGAGTGCCAAGTGTGGGATGAATTTCCAGAAGTCTTTGCTGAGATTTCAGGACTTCCACCGGAGAGGATAGTGGAGTTCTCCATTGATACAATTCAGGGACAGCTCCTATATCCAAGGCTCCGTACAGGATGGCAACGACGGAGTTGGAGATCCTGAAGAAGCAGGCAGGGTATTCGGACAAGGGATTGATTCGGCCAAGCACTTCACCATGGGAGCTCCAGTGCTCTTGGCGAATAAGACGGATGGTGGTAAGAGGCTTTGTATGATTTATAGGAGTTGAACAAGGTCACCATCAAGAAAAAGTATCCTTGCACCCCCGGATTGATGATTGTTTGATCAGCTCCATGGAGCCGTGTATTTTCTAAGTTAGATTTGCAGTCGGGTTACCATCAGCGAGGGTGAAGAAGGAGGATGTTTCGAAGACGGCATTCAGACCCGTTATGGCCACTATGAATTTTCTAGTTATGCTTTCGGAGTCACCAATGCCCCTGCGGTTTTCATGGACTTGATGAATCGAGTGTTCTCCCCTTACCTAGATCAGTTTGTAGTTGTATTCATAGATGACATCCTGATCTATTCAAGGAATGAGAAGGAGCATGCAGAGCACTTGAGGATTGTGTTGCAGACCCTCCAGCAGGAGCAGCTTCATGCCAAAAGGAGCAAGTGTGAATTCTGGTTGGACAGCATAGCCTTCCTCGGACACATAGTTTCAGCCGAAGGAATTTCAGTTGATCCCAGTAAAGTCCAGGCAGTGCAGAATTGGCCAGTTCCGAAGACGGTGACTGAGATAAAGAGCTTTCTTGACTAGCCGGATATTACAGGCGCTTGTCCAGGATTTCTCTAGACTTGCAGCTCCGTTGACCAGGCTCACCAGAAAAGGGGAGAGATACATATGGACAGAAGATTGTGATGCAGCATTTGAGCAGTGAAGCAGAGGCTTATACAGCTCCAATCTTGAGGACTCCTTCAGGAAGAGGAGGGATGGTCATTTTCTGTGATGCATCGGGTAAAGGCAGGGGGGTGTGTGCTTATGCAAACAGGATCAAGGTATAGCATATGCATCTAGGCAGTTGAAGCTCATGAGAGGAATTACCCAACTCATGACTTGGAGGTTGGCAGCTGTGATATTTGCTTTGAAGATCTGGAGACACTACATTCTGGGAGACAAGTGTTGATATACACAGATCACAAGAGCCTCAAGTATATTTTCTCACAGAAGGAGTTGAACATGAGGCAGAGGCGAGGCTGGAGCTGATGGCAGACTATGACATTGACTTGCAGTATCATCCAGGCAAAGTCAATACCGTTCCTGATGCACTGAGCAGGATGCCAGAGAACAGAGTGCTAGTCCACCTCACGCAGCAGAGGGAGTTGATTCAGGAATTCATCAGATTGGATTTGATGTTAGTGCAAGGGGGGATAAGCCGGGCAAGTTCATGGCTTTACAGATCCAGTCATCATTGATAGAGGAGATCAAGGAAGCTCAGATGGAGGACCCCAGATTGCAGACATTCAGAGCTCAGGCGGAGGCTGGATTGAGGACGATATCAGTATTCGTCCAGATGGTGCATTGTATTTTGGAGATAGACTTTGTGTTCCCCAGGGAGAAGTCAGACAGAAGATTTTGGAGGAAGCACACAGTTCAGCTTATTCTATACATCCAGGAGGAAAACTGATGTACCAGGATCTGAAGAAGCACTTTTGGTGGAATGCCATGAAGAGGAGATAGCCCAGTTTGTTGCTAAGTTGCTTGGTTGCCAGCAGATAAAGATCGAGCATCAGAGATCAGCTGGACTTCTTCAACCTTTGCCGATACCCGAGTTGAAATGGGAGCACATCACCATGGACTTCGTGACGGCATTGCCTCGGAGTCCCAGGGGTAATAATGCGGTGGGGGTGATAGTTGATCGCCTCACCAGTCAGCTCACTTCATACCATTCAGGTAGGCCAGTCGACAGAGGTTCTGGCAGATAAGTATATGAAGGAGGTGGTTCGTCTGCATGGAGTTCCAGTTAGTATTGTGTTCATATAGACACCAGATTCAGATCTCATTTCTGGGAGAGTCTCCAAGAAAGTCTGGGAACTCGTCTGAAATTCAGTACTTCTTATCATCCTCAGACAGACGGACAATCTGAGAGGACTATCCAGATCCTTGAAGATATGTTGAGGGCTTGCATGATTGACTTTGGGGGATCTTGGCAAGACCATCTTCACTTGGCTGAGTTTTCATATAACAACAGCTACCAGGCAAGTATTAAGATGGCACCCTTTGAGGCATTGTATGGTAGGAAGTGCCGATCACCGATTTGTTGGATGAAGTCGGTGAGAGAGTCTTTGGGACCAGAGATTCTGATGCAGACTACAGAGAAAGTCAGGTTATCAGAATCATCTCAGGGCTGCTCAGAGTAGGCAGAAGAGTGGGCAGACACTCGGAGAAGGCCATTGGAGTTCCAGGTTGGAGATCATGTGTTTCTTGAGGATATCACCTACCAAGGGAGTGATCCGGTTTCGGTGCTCGTGGGAAGCTAAGTCCAAGGTATATTGGCCCATTCGAGATCCTGGATCGTGTGGGAGAGGGTCCTATAGATTGGCATTACCGCCATCTTTGGACGGGGTGCATAATGTCTTCCACGTGTCTCAGTTGAGGAAGTAGTCAGGGATGACAGCCATATTCTGGATCATTCCGAGCTGGAGCTACAACCGGATTTATCATACCAAGAACAGCCGTGGCCATTCTGGATAGGAGTGTCAAGACACTGAAGAACAGAGCTATTCCATTGGTATTGGTGTCATGGAACAGGCCATGCGCCAGGAGAGGCCACTTGGGAGCGTGAGGACGTTATCCGGGAGCGTTATCCTCACTTTTCACATCTTGATTGGGTAAGACTCTTTTCTTCTACTCTTCTTTACCGTTATCTTTCCTTGTATCCATATCTATCTGTTGCTTTTCTGTTATCTTTCACCTTATGAAATTTCGAGGACGAAATTTTTGTAAGGTGGGTAGATTGTAATACCCCTCCCCGGAATAGTGCCTAGTTACGTATTTTCCTTTGAACGTATTTTTCGATGTACCTTCCGTATTTACCGATTTTAATTTCAAATATCATTTTTCAATATTTTAGATTTATGTGATTTTCTGGAATTTTTTGGAATAAAATGAATTTCTCCGAAACCGGTGTCGGCCAGTGCCGCTGACCGATTCCAGGATTTTTTAATCACAAACAGTTAGGAATTTCTAGATGGTCCTTTAGGCATTATTCCTTAGAATCATGTTTTCAACCTACACTCTTTTTCTGGAGATTTTACGAATTATGAAAATCCCAACTGAGTCGGCAGATAACTGATTCCGGGATTTTTAATTAAAATCTATACAGTATTTCTTCAAACGAATTTCACCATGAGTCTTAAAATCTTATTCTTGATTTTGGTAAAATTTTCAGACAATCCGAGATACTTGAAATTCGGACCTTTTTCAAAAATTTCAAATTCCAATTCCACTTCATTTCCACCTCATTTCTCACTCACCACTTCACCTAACCCCACTCACTCCTCCTCTCCCACAGCCGGCCAAGTGGCCAAGGAGAGGACACTCACCTCCCCCCTTTTTACACAAAAGTCCCTCTCATCCATCAAAATCCCAACCCTTTACAAAAATCCCAAACTATAAACCTATTCATTTGCAAATTACTCTTTTTCTCTCTTTCACTTCAACAAGAGAAGAGAAGCTCCAAGATCTCCTCCTTCCACAACTAACCCTAACTCCAAGCACCCAATCCCTTCACTTCCACCTCAAGATCACAAGAGATTCACCCAAGGCTTCATCAAGGCAACTCCAAGGGAGAATCCTTCAACCTAGCTTCAACTACAAGTTGTGGATTGGAGCCAACACCTCCATCCTTGGATCAAGCTTCAGATTTGACCCTCCAGGTGAGTTCTTACTCACCAAGACCTAGTTCACACATCACATACTTGAAGTAGAAATCTTTGTTCACTTGCACACTAAAAATCCTATTTTTAGGTCATCTAAGCTCAAATCCAACCATTCCAAGGGAGTAAGTCACTCACCAAGACTTGTATTAGCCTTAGAGCACTGTGTTTACACTTCTTGTACACATAGTCACCTAAAACCAGGATTTAGCCATCAAACACGTTTCCAAAATTTCTGTCCTGTACACTGATTTTTCCCCCACTATTAGTCGACTTACCCTAAGAACCTAGTCGACTAGAACACTTAGCTGAAATTTAGTTTTCTGGAAGACACAGCATTAGTCGACTTGCCCAAAAATATCAGTCGACTAATAAACTCTCTGGAAACCCATATTAGTCGACCCCTGAATCCACCTAGTCGACTAATCCTCCTGGACCAGAAAACCCAACTTTCTGTATCACAGATCTAGACGACCGAAATATCTGTTAGTCGATAGTACTTCCTATTAGTCGACTAACCCTCTTACCCTAGTCGACTTAGCATGCACTGAAACAGAATTCCAACACTCTGTAGCCCAGTTTTTAGTCGATCAATCCAAACTCCTAGTCGACTAGAAACCCTATTAGTCGACTAACCATTACCCCTAGTCGACTAATCCTGGCTGTGTGTCATAGTTAATTCCTGTTCTAAATTTAGTACCTATACTTGTTACATGTGTATTATTTCCTGCTTGTTCATGCTTCAATACTAGCACTACTGACATATAACTGAATGGATGCATCTCCTATTGCCTCATGACTTGTTATTGTATATATTCGTTTCATGGCATGTTAAATAGCAACATCACCCACCTATCATGCCATCTCTTAAAACAAAGCATGATACACCGGACTTTTACATAAAATGCACCAACTTAACATGGGTCAGGGGGAAATATGCGGATATCGATATGTGTTCGTGTTTACAGTGGTATAGGATGTGCACCATGTTTCCGGTCTTACCTGTGGTACTCCAGGGGGACCGAGGGGAGTGCTTCCTCCCTTTCCTGTTACTGTCATGACAAGGGCATATATAAGACCCTCCTGTTTAGCCTAGCGGCAGGTTCCGTCTTCAAGCAACGGAACAATACTGGGCCGTGGTCCCGGGCATGCACGGGACACACTGTAAACATAGTTCGTCGATACAACGCTGTTTCCAATAACAACCTTGTTTCACTAGGATATGGATCTATGTGCTCTGGGACGCTGGGTCACATAGCTAGATATCACAGTAAGACAAGTAATAATAATAAGACATTAATTGTAGATTTATTGCATATGACTTTATCTTTCTTAGTTTACATCTCTTGTCATGCATTGTTACTTAGTACTATTTCATTTCTTATTCATGATCCTTATGTCACTTGACTATCTTTTATTTGTTAATATGTCTTGACCCTTTGGATTTGCATATTCAGATTCCGAGGCCGGGTCGAAGTGGAGCCATCCACCGAAGATCAGGCTTTTTTAGTGAGCAGGCAGATTAGCTCCGGTCCTCGTGCCAGACTCTTCCTTTTGGTTCACGGGATCCATCCATTTCGTGAGCATTTTTGTATTTTTGATTGTATATCGTTCATTTTGGACTTGGGTTGTGATAAAGGACACTTGTAAAAGTGATTTTGCTTATCATAACTTGTATAGCTTTGTATTTATCTCTTGTAAGTTGGCATATGAATATACAACGCTGTGGGTGTACTCTGATACTTGTTGTACTTATGCTTAGCGTATATACGTGGGGGCACCATCTGACCTACGTATATGCGTTGCAGTGACGTTCCGTATCTTTGGGAGCGGGGCGTTACAGGTTGGTATCAGAGCCAGGCTCTCAAACCTAAAGTACAACCAAGTGGCAAATTCTAGTGATTTGCTAATGCCAACTACAATGTACAAAGTTATTAGTCCTTCTCGACTTCGTCCTTGATTCGATCCTCGTATCCTAAAACTCCTTCCCTTTGTTTCCAATTCCAGATCTTATCCCTTTCGGTATGGAGAGACGTTTCGGGTCGCAACAATGTCGGGCAAGTACCGAATGGACCCGTGGGAGGAGAGGGTGCTGATGTCCTGAGGATCATTCAGACTATGCTGGGAAACAGCAACAGCAGATGGGAGAATCAGCAGCAGCAGACTGAGCTCCTCAGGCAGGAGTTGGCAGCTCCGAAGGAGAAAGGCCTGGGAACGTGTCAGACTTTCGGCGGCTGCAAACGGCCGTATTCACGGGAGTCGAGGAGACCATTGGAGGCTGAACAGTGGTTGACAGACACCGCCGATCTGCTGAACGCCGCCAGGGTGCCTAAGGAGAACCAAGTGGAGGTTGCAAAGATCCAGCTGAAGGACATAGCAGGACTTGGTGGCTTGCAGAGGAGGCTCGCTTGAAGGAGCCTATCTCTTGGGATACGTTCTCCAAGAGCTTTTATAGCAGGTTCTTTCCTGCCACTGCTCAGAAGGACATGGAGGAGCAATTCATCAGGCTTCAACAGGGGGACAGATCCGTGGATGAGTATGCTGCAGAATTTCTCAGGCTGAGTCGCTTTGCCCCTTACATGGTGTCAGATGAAGGAAGAGGGCAAGCAGGTTTCAGCAGGGTTTACAGATGGAGATCCAGATGTTTCTGATGCCCCAGCAGCTGAAGACCTATGCTGAGGTTCTCACCATCGCTCGAGAGGTGGAGCGTGGGTTCAGAAGAAGCAAGAGAACCAGGCCATGAAGAGGGCCGTTTGTACCGTTGGGCAGAGGAGGACCATCCAGAGCAGCGAAGGTCCAGGCCAGGCAACCATTCAGGGCAGTTTCCTTACCAGGTGGCTCGACCAGGTCTTATCTGCAATTTCTGCCAGAAACCAGGACACTCTCAGCAGGATTGCCGGAGGGCAAACGGATGGTGTTTGGTGTGTGGGAGCACGAGACCATGCCGTGGAGACCTGTCCTCGCAGGAGAATGGGTTTGCTAATCAAACCTTGCCGGCACCTCAAGGGCAGAATGGACAGAGGGCACTACCAGGGCCAGTTGGGCAGAGGCACCAGGGACCAGTGATGAGGAGAGCTCTTCCCCTTCCTCCACCGCATGTTGCTCGCCCAGTGCAGAGAGGAGCCCGGACAGCAGCAGGGCGTGGCAGAGGTCAGGCCTACAACCTGACAGCAGAGGAGGCTGAGGCTTCAGAGGAGGTGATTACAGGTAACATCAGAGTTCATTCTATACCTGTTCTCGCTCTCTTCGATTCGGGTGCATCCCACTGTTATATCTCCGACCATTTTTGGCTGTTCATTCCATACCTGTTAAGCTTTAGACCACAAGTGGGAGATAAGTACAGGAATGGGGTAGTTGTATCTTCTAGAGTTTGTGCTGACTGTCCAGTGGAGCTTGTGGGAAGACCTTGGCCATAGATATGCTCGTACTAGACACCAAAGGGTACGACGTAATCTAGGCATGACCTGGCTCAGTCAGTACTATACGGTGATAGACTGTAGAGGAAGGAAGATCAATTTCAGAATCCCGCATCAGCCGGAGTTCCAGTTCAGTGGAGAGGTGAAGCCTGCTAAGAAGGAGATTCAGATGACCACTTCGGAGGTTCTGAAGGGAGTGCCAGTGTGGGATGAATTTCCAGAAGTCTTTGCTGAGATTTCAGGACTTCCACCGGAGAGGATAGTGGAGTTCTCCATTGATACAATTCCAGGGACAGCTCCTATATCCAAGGCTCCGTACAGGATGGCAACGACGGAGTTGGAGATCCTGAAGAAGCAGCTGCAGAGTATTCGACAAGGGATTGATTCGGCCAAGCACTTCACCATGGGGAGCTCCAGTGCTCTTGGCGAATAAGAAGGATGGTGGTAAGAGGCTTTGTATGATTATAGGGAGTTGAACAAGGTCACCATCAAGAACAAGTATCCCTTGCCCCGGATTGATGATTTGTTTGATCAGCTCCATGGAGCCCGTGTATTTTCTAAGTTAGATTTGCAGTCGGGTACCATCAGCTGAGGGTGAGAAGGAGGATGTTCCGAAGACGGCATTCAGGACCCGTTATGGCCACTATGAATTTCTAGTTATGCCTTTCGGAGTCACCAATGCCCTGCGGTTTTCATGGACTTGATGAATCGAGTGTTCTCCCCTTACCTAGATCAGTTTGTAGTTGTATTCATAGATGACATCCTGATCTATTCAAGGAATGAGAAGAGCATGCAGAGCACTTGAGGATTGTGTTGCAGACCCTCCAGCAGGAGCAGCTTCATGCCAAAAGGAGCAAGTGTGAATTCTGGTTGGACAGCATAGCCTTCCTCGGACACATAGTTTCAGCAGAAGGAATTCAGTTGATCCCAGTAAAGTCCAGGCAGTGCAGAATTGGCCAGTTCCGAAGACGTGCAATGAGATAAAGAGCTTCTTGGACTAGCCGGATATTACAGGCGCTTTGTCCAGGATTTCTCTAGACTTGCAGCTCCGTTGACCAGGCTCACCAGAAAAGGGGAGAGATACATATGGACAGAAGATTGTGATGCAGCATTTGAGCAGTTGAAGCAGAGGCTTATCACAGCTCCAATCTTGAGGACTCCTTCAGGAAGAGAGGGATGGTCATTTTCTGGATGCATCGGGTAAAGCCTGGGGTGTGTGCTTATGCAACAGGATCATGTTATAGCATATGCATCTAGGCAGTTGAAGCCTCATGAGAGGAATTACCCAACTCATGACTTGGAGTGGCAGCTGTGATATTTGCTTTGAAGATCTGGAGACACACCTTCTGGGAGACAAAGTGTTGATATACACAGATCACAAGAGCCTCAAGTATATTTTCTCACAGAAGGAGTTGAACATGAGGCAGAGGCGATGGCTGGAGCTGATGGCAGACTATGACATTGACTTGCAGTATCATCCAGGCAAAGTCAATACGTTCCTGATGCACTGAGCAGGATGCCAGAGAACAGAGTGCTAGTCCACCTCACGCAGCAGAGGGAGTGATTCAGGAATTCATCAGATTGGATTTGATGTTAGTGCAAGGGGGTGATAAGGCCGGGCAGTTCATGGCTTTACAGATCCAGTCATCATTGATAGAGGAGATCAAGGAAGCTCAGATGGAGGACCCCAGATTGCAGACATTCAGAGCTCAGGCGGAGGCTGGATTGAGGACTGATATCAGTATTCGTCCAGATGGTGCATTGTATTTTGGAGATAGACTTTGTGTTCCCCAGGGAGAAGTCAGACAGAAGATTTTGGAGGAAGCACACAGTTCAGCTTATTCTATACATCCAGGAGGAACAGATGTACCAGGATCTGAAGAAGCACTTTGGTGGAATGCCATGAAGAGGGAGATAGCCCAGTTTGTTGCTAAGTGCTTGGTTTGCCAGCAGATAAAGATCGAGCATCAGAGATCAGCTGGACTTCTTCAACTTTGCCGATACCCGAGTGGAAATGGGAGCACATCACCATGGACTTCGTGACGGCATTGCCTCGGAGTCCAGGGGTAATAATGCGGTGGGGGTGATAGTTGATCGCCTCACCAAGTCAGCTCACTTCATACCATTCAGGGTAGCCAGTCGACAGAGGTTCTGGCAGATAAGTATATGAAGGAGGTGGTCGTCTGCATGGAGTTCCAGTTAGTATTGTGTCAGATAGAGACACCAGATTCAGATCTCATTTCTGGGAGAGTCTCCAAGAAAGTCTGGGAACTCTCGAAATTCAGTACTTCTTATCATCCTCAGACAGACGGACAATCTGAGAGGACTATCCAGATCCTTGAAGATATGTTGAGGGCTTGCATGATTGACTTTGGGGGATCTTGCAAGACCATCTTCACTTGGCAGTTTTCATATAACAACAGCTACCAGGCAAGTATTAAGATGGCACCCTTGAGGCATTGTATGGTAGGAAGTGCCGATCACCGATTTGTTGGGATGAAGTCGGTGAGAGGAGTCTTTTGGGACCAGAGATTCTGATGCAGACTACAGAGAAAGTCAGGGTTATCAGAAATCATCTCAGGGCTGCTCAGAGTAGGAGGAAGAGTTGGGCAGACACTCGGAGAGAAGCCATTGGAGTTCCAGGTTGGAGATCATGTGTCTTGAGGATATCACCTACCAAGGGAGTGATCCGGTTCGGTGCTCGTGGGAAGCTAAGTCCAAGGTATATTGGCCCATTCGAGATCCTGGATCGTGTGGGAGAGGTGTCCTATAGATTGGCATTACCGCCATCTTTGGACGGGGTGCATAATGTCTTCACGTTCTCAGTTGAGGAAGTATGTCAGGGATGACAGCCATATTCTGGATCATTCCGAGCTGGAGCTACAACCGGATTTATCATACCAAGAACAGCCGTTGGCCATCTGGATAGGAGTGTCAAGACACTGAAGAACAGAGCTATTCCATTGGTATTGGTGTCATGGAACAGGCATGCGCCAGGAGAGGCCACTTGGGAGCGTGAGGACGTTATCCGGGAGCGTTATCCTCAACTTTTCACATCTTGATTGGGTAAGACTCTCTTCTACTCTTCTTTACCGTTATCTTTCCTTGTATCCATATCTATCTGGTGCTTTTCCTGTAGCTTTCACCTTATGAAAATTTCGAGGACGAAATTTTTGTAAGGTGGGTAGATTGTAATACCCCTCTCCCGGAATACGTGCCTAGTTACGTATTCAGTCCTTTGACCGTATTTCCGATGTACCTTCCGTATTTGACCGATTTTAATTCAAATATCATTTTTCAATATTTTAGATTTTATGTGATTTTCTGGAATTTTCTGGAATTAAAATGAATTTCTCCGAAACCGTGTCGGCCAGTGCCGCTGACCGATTCCAGGATTTTTAACTCACAAACAGTTAGGAATTTCTAGATGGTCCTTTAGGCATTATTCCTTAGAATCATGTTTTCAACCTACACTCTTTTCTGGAGATTTTACGAATTTATGAAAATCCCAACTGAGTCGGCAGATAACTGATTCCGGGATTTTTAATTAAAAATCTATACAGTATTTCTTCAAACGAATTTCACCATGAGTCTTAAAATCTTATTCTTGATTTTTGGTAAAAATTTTCAGACCAATCCGAGATACTTGAAATTCGGACCTTTTTTTCAAAAATTTAAAATTCCAATTCCACTTCATTTCCACCTCATTTCCCACTCACCACTTCACCTAACCCCACTCACTCTCTCCCTCTCCCACAGCCGGCCAAGTGGCCAAGGAGAGGACACTCACCTCACCCCTTTTTACACAAAAGTCCCTCTCATCCATCAAAATCCCAACCCTTTACAAAAATCCCAAACTATAATTCCTATTCATTTGCAAATTACTCTTTTTTCTCTCTTTCACTTCAACAAGAGAAGAGAAGCTCCAAGATCTCCTCCTTCCACAACTAAACCCTAACTCAAGCACCCAATCCCTTCACTTCCACCTCAAGATCACAAGAGATTCACCAAGGCTTCATCAAGGCAACTCCAAGGGAGAATCCTTCAACCTAGCTTCAACTACAAGTTGTGGATTGGAGCCAACACCTCCATCCTTGGATCAAGCTTCAGATTTGACCCTCCAGGTGAGTTCTACTCACCAAGACCTAGTTCACACATCACATACTTGAAGTAGAAATCTTTGTTCACTTGCACACTAAAATCCTATTTTTAGGTCATCTAAGCTCAAATCCAACCATTCCAAGGGAGTAAGTCACTCACCAAGACTTGTATTAGCCTTAGAGCACTGTGTTTACACTTCTTGTACACATAGGTCACCTAAAACCAGGAATTTAGCCATCAAAACACGTTTCCAGAATTTCTGTCCTGTACACTGATTTTCCCCACTATTAGTCGACTTACCCTAAGACCTAGTCGACTAGAACACTTAGCTGAAATTTAGTTTTTCTGGAAGACACAGCATTAGTCGACTTGCCAAAAATATCAGTCGACTAATAAACTCTCTGGAAACCCATATTAGTCGACCCCTGAATCCACCTAGTCGACTAATCCATCCTGGACCAGAAAACCCAACTTTCTGTATCACAGATCTAGACGACCGAAATATCTGTTAGTCGACTAGTACTTCCTATTAGTCGACTAACCCTCTTACCCTAGTCGACTAGCATGCACTGAAACAGAATTCAAACACTCTGTAGCCCAGTTTTAGTCGATCAATCCAAACTCCTAGTCGACTAGAAACCCTATTAGTCGACTAACCATTACCCCTAGTCGACTAATCCTGGCTGTGTGTCATAGTTAATTCCTGTTCTAAATTTAGTACCTATACTTGTTACATGTGTATTATTTCCTGCTTGTTCATGCTTCAATACTAGCACTACATGACATATAACTGAATGGATGCATCTCCTATTGCCTCATGACTTGTTATTGTATATATTCGTTTCATGGCATGTTAAATAGCAACATCACCACCTATCATGCCATCTCTTAAAACAAAGCATGATACACCGGACTTTACATAAATGCACCAACTTACACATGGGTCAGGGGGAAATATGCGGATATCGATATGTGTTCGTGTTTACAGTGGTATTAGGATGTGCACCATGTTTTCCGGTCTTACCTGTGGTACTCCAGGGGACCGAGGGGAGTGCTTCCTCCTTTCCTGTTTACTGTCATGACAAGGGCATATATAAGACCCTCCTGTTTAGCCTAGCGGCAGGTTCCGTCTTCAAGCAACGGAACAATACTGGGCCGTGGTCCCGGGCATGCACGGGACACACTGTAAACATAGTTCGTCGATACAACGCTGTTTCCAATAACAACCTTGTTTCACTAGGATATGGATCTATGTGCTCTGGGACGCTGGGTCACATAGCTAGATATCACAGTAAGACAAGTAATAATAATAAGACATAATTGTAGATTTATTGCATATGACTTTATCTTTCTTAGTTTACATCTCTTGTCATGCATTGTTACTTAGTACTATTCATTTTCTCTATTCATGATCCTTATGTCACTTGACTATCTTTTTTTGTTATTATATGTCTTGACCCTTTGGATTTGCATATTCAGATTCCGAGGCCTGGGTCGACGAAGTGGAGCCATCCACCGAAGATCAGGCTTTCTTTAGTGAGCAGGCAGATTAGCTCCGGTCCTCGTGCCAGACTCTTCCTTTTGGTTCACGGGATCTCCATCCATTTCGTGAGCATTTTTGTATTTTTGATTGTAATCGTTCATTTTGGACTTGGTTGTGATAAAGGACACTTGTAAAGTGATTTTGCTTATCATAACTTGTATAGCTTTGTATTTATCTCTTGTAAGTTGGCATATGAATATACCACGCTGTGTGTTGTACTCTGATACTTGTTGTACTTATGCTTAGCGTATATACGTGGGGGCACCATCTGACCTACGTATATGCGTTGCAGTGACGTTCCCGTATCTTTGG
>JAVJIF010032928.1:0-123019 GCA_038442645.1 Agave tequilana
TTTTCCACTTCATTTCCACCTCATTTCCCACTCACACTTCACCTAACCCCACTCACTCTCTCCCTCTCCCACAGCCGGCCAAGTGGCCAAGGAGAGGACACTCACCTCACCCCCCTTTTTACACAAAAGTCCATCTCATCCATCAAATCCCACCCCTTTACAAAATCCCAAACTATAAATTCCTATTCATTTGCAAATTACTCTTTTTTCTCTCTTTCACTTCAACAAGAGAAGAGAAGCTCCAAGATCTCCTCCTTCCACAACTAAACCCTAACTCCAAGCACCCAATCCCTCACTTCCACCTCAAGATCACAAGAGATTCACCAAGGCTTCATCAAGGCAACTCCAAGGGAGAATCCTTCAACCTAGCTTCAACTACAAGTTGTGGATTGGAGCCAACACCTCCATCCTTGGATCAAGCTTCAGATTTGACCCCTCCAGGTGAGTTCTTACTCACCAAGACCTAGTTCACACATCACATACTTGAAGTAGAAATCTTTGTTCACTTGCACACTAAAAATCCTATTTTTAGGTCATCTAAGCTCAAATCCAACCATTCCAAGGAGTAATTCACTCACCAAGACTTGTATTAGCCTTAGAGCCTGTGTTTACACTTCTTGTACACATAGGTCACCTAAAACCAGGAATTTAGCCATCAAACACGTTTCCAGAATTTCTGTCCTGTACACTGATTTTCCCCACTATTAGTCGACTTACCCTAAGACCTAGTCGACTAGAACACTTAGCTGAAATTAGTTTTTCTGGAAGACACAGCATTAGTCGACTTGACCAAAAATATCAGTCGACTAATAAACTCTCTGGAAACCCATATTAGTCGACTCCTGAATCCACCTAGTCGACTAATCCATCCTGGACCAGAAAACCCAACTTTCTGTATCACAGATCTAGACGACCGAAATATCTGTTAGTCGACTAGTACTTCCTATTAGTCGACTAACCCTCTTACCCTAGTCGACTAGCATGCACTGAAACAGAATTCCAACACTCTGTATCCCAGTTTTAGTCGATCAATCCAAACTCCTAGTCGACTAGAAACCCTATTAGTCGACTAACCATTACCCCTAGTCGACTAATCCTGGCTGTGTGTCATAGTTAATTTCTGTTCTAAATTTAATACCTATTACTTGTTACATGTGTATTATTTCTGCTTGTTCATGCTTCAATACTAGCACTACATGACATATAACTGAATGGATGCATCTCCTATTGCCTCATGACTTGTTATTGTATATATTCGTTTCATGCATGTTAAATAGCAACATCACCACCTATCATGCCATCTCTTAAAACAAAGCATGATACACGGACTTTTACATAAAATGCACCAACTTACACATGGGTCAGGGGGAAAATATGCGGATATCGATATTGTGTTCGTGTTTACAGTGGTATTAGGATGTGCACCATGTTTCCGGTCTTACCTGTGGTACTCCAGGGGACCGAGGGGAGTGCTTCCTCCCTTTCCTGTTTACTGTCATGACAAGGGCATACATAAGACCCTCCTGTTAGCCTAGCGGCAGTTCCGTCTTCAAGCAACGGAACAATACTGGGCCGTGGTCCCGGGCATGCACGGGACCCACTGTAAACATAGTTCGTCGATACAACCGCTGTTTCCAATAACAACCTTGTTTCACTAGGATATGGATCTATGTGCTCTGGGACGCTGGTCACATGGCTAGATATCACAGTAAGACAAGTAATAACAATAAGACGTTAATTGTAGATTTGTTGCATATGATCTTACCTTATTGAGTTTACATCGCTTGTTATTCGTTGTATTTATTGTAACTTCATTCCTTTATTCATGATCCTTATGTCACTTGACTATCCTTTATTTGTTATTATATTCTTGACCCTTTGGATTTGCATATTCAGATTCCGAGGCCTGGGTCGAAGTGGAGCCATCCACCGAAGATCAGGCTTTCTTTAGTGAGCAGGCTGATTAGCTCCGGTCCTCGTGCCAGACTCTTCCTTTTGGTTCACGGGATCCCCATCCATTTCGTGAGCACTTTTGTATTTTTGGTTGTATATCGTTCTTTTTGGACTTGGGTTGTGATAAAGGACACTTGTAAAGTGATTTTTGCTTATCATAACTTGTGTAACTTTGTACTTATATTTTGTAAGTTGGCATATGATTATACCACGCTGTGTGTGTTGTACTCTGATACTTGTTGTACTTATGCTTAGCGTATATACGTGGGGGCACCATCTGGCCTACGTATATGCGTTGCAGTGACGTCCCCGTATCTTTGGGATCGGGGCGTTACAGGTTGGTATCAGAGCCTAGGCTCTCAAACCTAAAAGTACAACCAAGTGGCAAATTCTAGTGATTTGCTAATGCCAACTACAATGTACAAAGTTATATAGTCCTTCTCGACTTCGTCCTTGATTCGATCCTCGTATCCTAAACTCCTTCCCTTTGTTTCCAATTCCAGATCTTATCCCTTTCGGTATGGAGAGACGTTCGGGTCGCAACAATGTCGGGCAAGTACCGAATGGACCCGTAGGAGGAGAGGGTGCTGATGTCCTGAGGATCATTCAGACTATGCTGGGAAATGATTGGTAGTCAAAAGTGCATAATTATCATCATATATACCATCGCATTCGCACATTTTTCATATTATTCTGCACATTTATTAATAATTTGTAATTTATTGTGTGCAGGCCTCGAATTATCAATTTAATAATAAATAAAGCCCAATGAAGCCCAAAAGCCATATTTGAAGCCCAAGAGTCAAAATGCAAATATCAAGTGTCAAAGTGCAAATATACAAGGGCTAGAGTTGCAATTATTGAAGTTTAGGGAAGGGTGGACTTCTATCCAACCCTAAACACCTGCAGGATCAGATTAAAAGGCCAAGATAAAGAAGAAATTCGTGGGAGGAAGATTTGAAGAAATCTGGATTAAGGGTAACTTGATTACCAAGTTACCTCGAAAATCCAGATTTAAAAGGCCAGGATTAAAATTCCAGAAGCAGAAGCCCACAGGGACGGACCAGGAGAAGCCACGCGCAAAGCGCGTGGCAATCTGCCACCAGATTGCCGGAGGCGCGGCAAAAGCCGCGGATCCGCGGCAATATAGATGAGATGGAATACCAGTTTTGTGGGCAAGTTCGTCCGGGACTCTGTGGCATACTGCATCTATAAATAGCACCTGCATTGCAACATACAGAGCGTCCAGAGGCGAGCCAAGGGCCAAAGTTAGGTTTTTTCTAGGGTTCTTCCTTTGTAGTTAGATGTTCTTTTCTTTTTATTTTAAAGAGAGAGAGAGATGATTATATTGAGGGTGACACTGATGTATCTTCTCTTCTCTGCCATGGATTAAAGCAATAAAGGTATTATTTTGTTTTGTTTCTTATTTCTATGTTTTACTTTTATTCTTGTTTTCTATTTCTTTTTCTCTTTTCATCTCTGTGATTGGTGATGAGCATGCAAGCGATTACCGAACCATAAGTATACCGAAGATCGGGGTTCCAACGATATTCCATGGCGATGTTCTCCTCCTCGAGGCGTATCAACTCATGCTTGCCCAAGGCTTGATGACCTAATGCGACAACGGACTGAGTTCGATCCCAAGGTTCATACGTTCAACGCCTCCGAAAAACGGTAGAAAGTATTAGGTTTTCACTTATTTTCTCCAACTCAAGTAAGTTTTCTTTTCTTCTTTTTTATTTCTTTTTTGTAGATTAAATCCATCTCTCTCCATATTCTTTTCTTCGATCCATTGTAAATACCACAACTCATTGTAAATACCATCGTGACTAACAAAATAACTAAAAAAGATAAATTTTTAGAGTATAACTTGCTTAACGCTTCTATCGCAGTCCCTCCTTGAGGATCACGACCCGCATAGCCTTGCTACCGCGGATTAGAACTGATTCCTCGCACGATCTATTCTTAATCTAATATTCTAATTGTTGTGTGCAGGAAAAATCAGTCAATAAATTGGCGCCGTTGCCGGGGAGGGACGGTAAGTTATCTCTAAAACAAAAAATTTTAATTATTAACTTATTCTTTATTCTTTTCTGTTGCAGGTTACAGGTGAAGAAACAATATTTTGGCAACTGCAGTGACATATAAGTGGACCTGGGACTCTGCTCAAGAAAGCAGAGCCCAGGATCCCTCCAGAGTGCCGCGTTCCCACGGCAAAAGCCGCGCAAACGCGGCACAAAGGAGTTGACTCCTAACCAATTTTCTGCAGGCTCTTCAGCTCTGCAAAATACAGCTTCTGCAGTACTTAACTTTCTGTATTATTCACCATATACCTGCTAATTTAATCAACAGTAAAAAATTGGTTGTAATCGTTAAAAGTTGATTAGACGTTTGCATACTTGGCACGTGTCTTTTCAATTATTTTTATTTACTGTTGAAGAGTGCTGGAGAAGCAAGGTACGTACGCATTGCATGTAGAATAGGAATCATCTCTTGGTTGATTATCTGCTTTGAGTGAATTCTATTTATTTATCTTGTACACTTGCACGAATTCATCTTAAGGGCATAACCCATTAACAAGATAAGGTGGGGATTTCATCACCCTTCCTTAGCCCAAAAATCATATCCCAAGCACTCACTAACCCAAGCCTAACTTAAAAATTAGTAGACGTTGGCCCTAGGGACACCTCGGACTCAATAGGAGATTATCCTAAGGGGAACGGTGTTGGAAGTTGACTCCTGCCAAATCAGTGTCTAGGAAGGGGATTGAGGGCCGAAAGCCCGAAGTGTGGTGGTTATTTAATTAAGGAACGTCTTTGACGGAAAACCTCCCACCACTCTTGCCCTGGCCTGGCTGATTAACTTGTGGTCAAAGTCTGCACCCAACCTCCTGTGGACGGTCTAACCAGTTAGGAGTCGTCTAGGTCATAGGTCTACCCTAACTTAGGTTAGAATTTTTCTTTTTTGTTTGTTTATTTGTTTGTTGTGTTTGTGTTGGTGTGATATGGCATATAATAATAATTCCAATTTTAATCCATATTACACCCCTAACTATTATTCGGATATTACCAACCCGGCATACCCTAACTTTGACCAATCTAGTGTGTCAGAATGGTCTTATCCGAATGAATATAACCCCACACTCCATCTTATGACTATAATCTTCATAATAATTTCAACTCGTCACAGAGTTCATGGGGTTTCGAGTCCCCCGAGTCTAATTCTCAACCAAAATTGTCCTCCATATCCATCTAGTCCACATTTTTTCCCAAAATTCATACTCAGATCCACCCATTCAGAATAGAAATCCATCTATCTGGGAAATGATGAGTAGAAATAAGTCCAAGCAAAATTCACCATCAATTTTAGACATGATGATACGTGAGTCCACCGACTCACAACTTTATCACAAGTACCCTTCCTATTTTCAACAAGAAGCACCTATCGATTATGAAGGGATGCTAGCTGCCATGACTGAGGCTAAATTAGCCCGTGATCATGACATAGATTTGATGGTGGAATGCTTACACCGGCCGGCTGATTCTGATATCGATGACCACTTGATTAGAGCCGACGAACCAAGTTGCTTGGAACAACAAGTTTCTAATTCAGTACCATCTTGTGAACTTGCCGAAACTTCAAATTCTGATAATTTGGCAAGTTTTTCCTTTCCCGAATTAGAACTCGAATGTGACCTAGATTCTCAAATCTATGATCAAGTTCAAATTCCTGAATCATTATTGACTCCTGTTTTGTTACCCGACTTAGGTAATATTTTAGAGTCAGTTTGATTCCCACATCTATCATTCCTGAACTTGAATCACCACCATTGAGTCACATTCCATTGTGGGAAGATGATTGTGGACTTGAGTTTCAATTTTTTGACTTGGACCCACTTCTCGAACTTAGCCCGACTCCTGAGACCTTACTTGATTTGAGTTTCTTCCCTGAGTCAGTATTCGTTCCCGTACTCCCATGTCCAAGTCAATCATTCCATCTTTTCATACTCCATTTGGGACAAGGAGGTTGAGACAATTAACTCTGAAATTTATTATGAAATTTGGAAATTTGATGGGGTGGAAATTCTAAAAAATGATTATACATATATTTTAGTGGGTTATGAAAGGAAAGTTTCTGGTGGGTTCCACCAAATTATCTGTTATCTTGATTGGGCCGCATTTCGTGGACCAATTAGACCACCTCCGGAACCACCACCCTAAGGTAACTTCCGCCTTCCCTTGTTCTGTTTCATGCATATATGCATTCATTCATACATTGAGGACATGCATGAGATAAGTGTGGGGGTGGGCTTTACTAACATACTAACATAGGTAAAAACTAAAAAAAAAAAAAAAAAAAAAAAAAAATTGCTAATAAAAAAATTTTAAAAAAAAAAAAAAAAAAAGTTATAAAAAGGAAATATTTTGACTTATTTTTTGAAAGAAATCTAAGTTAGTTTTAAGGATTAGGAAAATCATGATTAGGATTTCTAAAAACTTGGTCAAAATAAATAAATTGTTTAATTTTTAGGTATAGGAGAGAAATTGAATAAATAATTAGTCTTGATTTTTACCTTAATGAAATGTGCATACCAAATGCATATCTAGGATTCTAAGACAAAGACCTTGTGCCTCATAAAAAAAAAATAATAAAAAAAAAAAAAGGGAAAAAAAAAAAAATCACCAATTAAGCTGATACATGTGCCTCAAGAAGCATAAGTATTCATGCCTAAAGGTGAGTAAATAAAATAAAGTCCTTAGTTTTGGGCCTAGTTCACTCGAAGTTGAGTCCGCGGGGTGTTTTCTCACCTGGTGCCCTAAAGCCAACCGGTTTGGAGTCATCGACTTTAAGTTCGTTACATGGGTGGATTAGAAAGCCTAAGAAGACTAAGAAAATAATATATGTATTAACATATCTAATAATCAATTAGTTAGGTATGAGGGCCTCAAGAAGCCTTGATACTTATACGAAAGAAAATTAGATGAGTTATACATGCAAAAAAAAAAAAAATAATAAATAAAAAAAAATATATATTAACACATCTAATAGACAATTAGTTAGGTATGAGGGCCTCAAGAAGCCTTGATACTTACACGAAAAAAAATTAGATGATGTTATAAAAATAATAAAGAGGCATGAGAGTCCAAGTTAAGGAATTCCTAGATTCACAAGGGTGCGTATGACTTTTGGTAACGAAAAAGACTATATTAGAAATTCAATTTTAATCTTTACCTAAAATGAATAACAATTGACTTTATAAAGACTAGGTTTGAAGAATGAATAAAAATGAGGATCCTAAAACTTATAGACTACTTAGTCTCTTCAATAATAATTCAAATATTTTCCTTTTTATGGATTTTGTGGGTGCAATCCGCTGAAAACCCTCACGAGACAACACTCGTCCTCTAGGGTAACCTAGGGGTTTAACGGCTTGTTGCACGTGCTAAGTGCAATCGTGATTCCTACGAAAGTGAGTTAGGTTAGATTAACTTTTTCTTTTTCTTTGTTTTTACTCGAGGACGAGCAAAAAGATAAGTGTGGGGGTGTGATTGGTAGTCAAAAGTGCATAATTATCATCATATATACCATCGCATTCGCACATTTATTCATATTATTCTGCACATTTATTAATAATTTGTAATTTATTGTGTGCAGGCCTCGAATTATCAATTTAATAATAAATAAAGCCCAATGAAGCCCAAAAGCCCATATTTGAAGCCCAAGAGTCAAAATGCAAATATCAAGTGTCAAAGTGCAAATATACAAGGGCTAGAGTTGCAATTATTGAAGTTTAGGGAAGGGTGGACTTCTATCCAACCCTAAACACCTGCAGGATCAGATTAAAAGGCCAAGATAAAGAAGAAATTCGTGGGAGGAAGATTTGAAGAAATCTGGATTAAGGGTAACTTGATTACCAAGTTACCTCGAAAATCCAGATTTAAAAGGCCAAGATTAAAATTCCAGAAGCAGAAGCCCACAGGGACGGACCAGGAGAAGCCACGCGCCAAAGCGCGTGGCAATCTGCCACCAGATTGCCGCGGAGGCGCGGCAAAAGCCGCGGATCCGCGGCAATATAGATGAGATGGAATACCAGTTTTTGTGGGCAAGTTCGTCCGGACTCTGTGGCATACTGCATCTATAAATAGCACCTGCATTGCAACATACAGAGCGTCCAGAGGCGAGCCAAGGGCCAAAGTTAGGTTTTTTCTAGGGTTTCTTCCTTTGTAGTTAGATGTTCTTTTCTTTTTATTTTAAAGAGAGAGAGAGATGATTATATTGAGGGTGACACTGATGTATCTTCTCTTCTCTGCCATGGATTAAAGCAATAAAGGTATTATTTTGTTTTGTTTCTTATTTCTATGTTTTACTTTTATTCTTGTTTTCTATTTCTTTTTCTCTTTTCATCTCTGTGATTGGTGATGAGCATGCAAGCGATTACCGAACCATAAGTATACCGAAGATCGGGGTTCCAACGATATTCCATGGCGATGTTCTCCTCCTCGAGGCGTATCAACTCATGCTTGCCCAAGGCTTGATGACCTAATGCGACAACGGACTGAGTTCGATCCCAAGGTTCATACGTTCAACGCCTCCGAAAAACGGTAGAAAGTATTAGGTTTTCACTTATTTTCTCCAACTCAAGTAAGTTTTCTTTTCTTCTTTTTTATTTCTTTTTTGTAGATTAAATCCATCTCTCTCCATATTCTTTTCTTCGATCCATTGTAAATACCACAACTCATTGTAAATACCATCGTGACTAACAAAATAACTAAAAAAGATAAATTTTTAGAGTATAACTTGCTTAACGCTTCTATCGCAGTCCCTCCTTGAGGATCACGACCCGCATAGCCTTGCTACCGCGGATTAGAACTGATTCCTCGCACGATCTATTCTTAATCTAATATTCTAATTGTTGTGTGCAGGAAAAATCAGTCAGGAAACCAGCAACAGCAGATGGAGAATCAGCAGCAGCAGACTGAGCTCCTCAGGCAGGAGTTGGCAGCTCCGAAGGAGCAAAGGCCTGGGAACGTGTCAGACTTTCGGCGGCTGCAACCGGCCGTATTCACGGGAGTCGAGAGACCATTGGAGGCTGAACAGTGGTTGACAGACACCACCGATCTGCTGAACGCCGCCAGGGTGCCTAAGGAGAACCAAGTGGAGGTTGCAAAGATCCAGCTGAAGGACATAGCCAGGACTTGGTGGCTTGCAGAGGAGGCTCGCTTGAAGGAACCTATCTCTTGGGATACGTTCTCCAAGAGCTTTTATAGCAGGTTCTTTCCCGCCACTGCTCAGAAGGACATGGAGGAGCAGTTCATCAGGCTTCAACAGGGGGATAGATCCGTAGATGAGTATGCTGCAGAATTCCTCAGGCTGAGTCGCTTTGCCCCTTACATGGTGTCAGATGAAGAGAAGAGGGCAAGCAGGTTTCAGCAGGGTTTACAGATGGAGATCCAGATGTTTCTGATGCCCCAGCAGCTGAAGACCTATGCTGAGGTTCTCACCATCGCTCGAGAGGTGGAGCGTGGGTTTCAGAAGAAGCAAGAGAACCAGGCCATGAAGAGGCCGTTTGTGCCGGTGGGCAGAGGAGGACCATCCAGAGCAGCGAAGGTCCAGGCCAGGCAACCATTCAGGGCAGTTCCTTACCAGGTGGCTCGACCAGGTCTTATCTGCAATTTCTGCCAGAAACCAGGACACTCTCAGCAGGATTGCCGGAGGGCAAACGGATGGTGTTTGGTGTGTGGAGCACGAGACCATGCCGTGGAGACCTGTCCGCACAGGAGAATGGGGTTGCTAATCAAACCTTGCCGGCACCTCAAGGGCAAAATGGACAGAGGGCACTACCAGGGCCAGTTGGGCAGAGGCACCAGGGACCAGTGATGAGGAGAGCTCTTCCCCTTCCTCCACCGCATGTTGCTCGCCCAGTGCAGAGAGGAGCCCGGACAGCAGCAGGGCGTGGCAGAGGTCAGGCCTACAACCTGACAGCAGAGGAGGCTGAGGCTTCAGAGGAGGTGATTACAGGTAACATCAGAGTTCATTCTATACCTGTTCTCGCTCTCTTCGATTCGGGTGCATCCCACTGTTATATCTCCGACCATTTTGTGGCTGTTCATTCCATACCTGTTAAGGCTTTAGACCACAAGTGGGAGATAAGTACAGGGAATGGGGTAGTTGTATCTTCTAGAGTTTGTGCTGACTGTCCAGTGGAGCTTTGTGGGAAGACCTTGGCCATAGATATGCTCGTACTAGACACCAAGGGGTACGACGTAATCTTAGGCATGACCTGGCTCAGTCAGTACTATGCAGTGATTGACTGTAGAGGAAGGAGGATCAATTTCAGAATCCCGCATCAGCCGGAGTTCCAGTTTAGTGGAGAGGTGAAGCCTGCTAAGAAGGAGATTCAGATGACCACTTCGGAGGTTCTGAAGGGAGTGCCAGTGTGGGATGAATTTCCAGGAGTCTTTGCTGAGATTTCAGGACTTCCACCGGAGAGGATAGTGGAGTTCTCCATTGATACAGTTCCAGGGACAGCTCCTATATCCAAGGCTCCGTACAGGATGGCACCGACGGAGTTGGAGATCCTGAAGAAGCAGCTGCAGGAGTATTCGGACAAGGGATTGATTCGGCCAAGCACTTCACCATGGGGAGCTCCAGTGCTCTTGGCGAATAAGAAGGATGGTGGTAAGAGGCTTTGTATTGATTATAGGGAGTTGAACAAGGTCACCATCAAGAACAAGTATCCCTTGCCCCGGATTGATGATTTGTTTGATCAGCTCCATGGAGCCCGTGTATTTTCTAAGTTAGATTTGCAGTCGGGTTACCATCAGCTGAGGGTGAAGAAGGAGGATGTTCCGAAGACGGCATTCAGGACCCGTTATGGCCACTATGAATTTCTAGTTATGCCTTTCGGAGTCACCAATGCCCCTGCGGTTTTCATGGACTTGATGAACCGAGTGTTTTCCCCTTACCTAGATCAGTTTGTAGTTGTATTCATAGATGACATCCTGATCTATTCAAGGAATGAGAAGGAGCATGCAGAGCACTTGAGGATTGCGTTGCAGACCCTCCAGCAGGAGCAGCTTCATGCCAAGAGGAGCAAGTGTGAATTCTGGTTGGACAGCATAGCTTTCCTTGGACACATAGTTTCAGCAGAAGGAATTTCAGTTGATCCCAGTAAAGTCCAGGCAGTGCAGAATTGGCCAGTTCCGAAGACGGTGACTGAGATAAAGAGCTTTCTTGGACTAGCCGGATATTACAGGCGCTTTGTCCAGGATTTCTCTAGACTTGCAGCTCCGTTGACCAGGCTCACCAGAAAAGGGGAGAGATACATATGGACAGAAGAATGTGATGCAGCATTTGAGCAGTTGAAGCAGAGGCTTATTTCAGCTCCAATCTTGAGGACCCCTTCAGGAAGAGGAGGGATGGTCATTTTCTGTGATGCATCAGGTAAAGGCCTGGGGTGTGTGCTTATGCAACATGATCATGTTATAGCATATGCATCTAGGCAGTTGAAGCCTCATGAGAGGAATTACCCAACTCATGACTTGGAGTTGGCAGCTGTGATATTTGCTTTGAAGATCTGGAGACACTACCTTCTGGGAGACAAAGTGTTGATATACACAGACCACAAGAGCCTCAAGTATATTTTCTCACAGAAGGAGTTGAATATGAGGCAGAGGAGGTGGTTGGAGCTTATGGCGGACTATGATATTGACTTGCAGTATCATCCAGGCAAAGTCAATACCGTTCCTGATGCACTGAGCAGGATGCCGGAGAACAGAGTGCTAGTCCACCTCACGCAGCAGAGGGAGTTGATTCAGGAATTCATCAGATTGGATTTGATGTTAGTGCAAGGGGGTGATAAGGCCGGGCAGTTCATGGCTTTACAGATCCAGTCATCATTGATAGAGGAGATCAAGGAAGCTCAGATGGAGGACCCCAGATTGCAGACATTCAGAGCTCAGGTGGAGGCTGGATTGAGGTCGGATATCTGCATTCACCCAGATGGTGCATTGTATTTTGGAGATAGACTTTGTGTTCCCCGAGGAGAAGTCAGACAGAAGATTTTGGAGGAAGCACACAGTTCAGCTTATTCTATACATCCAGGAGGAAACAAGATGTACCAGGACCTGAAGAAGCACTTTTGGTGGAATGCCATGAAGAGGGAGATAGCCCAGTTTGTTGCTAAGTGCTTGGTTTGCCAGCAGATAAAGATCGAGCATCAGAGACCAGCTGGACTTCTTCAACCTTTGCCGATACCCGAATGGAAGTGGGAGCATATCACCATGGACTTCGTGACGGCATTGCCTCGGAGTCCCAGGGGTAATAATGCGGTGTGGGTGATAGTTGATCGCCTCACCAAGTCAGCTCACTTCATACCATTCAGGGTAGGCCAGTCTACAGAGGTTCTGGCAGATAAGTATATGAAGGAGGTGGTTCGTCTGCATGGAGTTCCAGTTAGTATTGTGTCAGATAGAGACACCAGATTCAGATCTCATTTCTGGGAGAGTCTCCAAGAAAGTCTGGGAACTCGTCTGAAATTCAGTACTTCTTATCATCCTCAGACAGACGGACAATCTGAGAGGACTATCCAGATCCTTGAAGATATGTTGAGGGCTTGCATGATTGACTTTGGGGGATCTTGGGATGACCATCTTCACTTGGCTGAGTTTTCATATAACAACAGCTACCAGGCAAGTATTAAGATGGCACCCTTTGAGGCATTGTATGGTAGGAAGTGCCGATCACCGATTTGTTGGGATGAAGTCGGTGAGAGGAGTCTTTTGGGACCAGAGATTCTGATGCAGACTACAGAGAAAGTCAGGGTTATCAGAAATCATCTCAGGGCTGCTCAGAGTAGGCAGAAGAGTTGGGCAGACACTCGGAGAAGGCCATTGGAGTTCCAGGTTGGAGATCATGTCTTCTTGAGGATATCACCTACCAGAGGAGTGATCCGGTTCGGTGCTCGTGGGAAGCTGAGTCCAAGGTATATTGGCCCATTCGAGATCCTGGATCGTGTGGGAGATGTGTCCTATAGGTTGGCATTACCGCCTTCTTTGGACGGGGTGCATAATGTCTTCCACGTGTCGCAGTTGAGGAAGTATGTCAGGGATGACAGCCATATTCTGGATCATTCCGAGCTGGAGCTACAACCGGATTTATCATATCAAGAGCAGCCGTGGCCATTCTGGATAGGAGTGTCAAGACACTGAAGAACAGAGCTATTCCATTGGTATTGGTGTCATGGAACAGGCATGCGCCAGGAGAGGCCACTTGGGAGCGTGAGGACGTTATCCGGGATCGTTATCCTCATCTTTTCACATCTTGATTGGGTAAGACTCTTTTCTTCTACTCTTCTTTACCGTTATCTTTCCTTGTATCCATATCTATCTGTTGCTTTTCCTGTTATCTTTCACCTTATGAAATTTCGAGGACGAAATTTTTGTAAGGTGGGTAGATTGTAATACCCCTCTCCCGGAATACGTGCCTAGTTACGTATTCAGTCTTTCGACCGTATTTTCCGATGTACCTTCCGTATTTGACCGATTTTAATTTCAAGTATCATTTTTCAATATTTTAGATTTTTTGTGATTTTCTGGAATTTTCTGGAATTAAAATGAATTTCTCCAAAACGGTGTCGGCCAGTATCGCTGACCGATTTCCGAATTTTATCTTCCAAACTGTTAGGAATTTTTAGAAAGTCCTTTAGACTTTATTGCTTAGAATCATACTTCCTGCTTATACTCTTTTTCTGAGAATTTTATAAATTTATGAAAATTCTTTCGGAGTCGGTAAATAACTGATTCCGGGATTTTTAATTAAAAATCTATACAGTATTTCTTCCAACGAATTTCACCATTGGTCTTCAAATATCATTCTTGATTTTTGGTAAAATTTTCAGACCATTCCAAAATACTTGAATTTCGGGCATTTTTCCAAAATTTGCAAAATTCCTTTTCCACTTCATTTCCACCTCATTTCCCACTCACACTTCACCTAACCCCACTCACTCTCTCCCTCTCCCACAGCCGGCCAAGTGGCCAAGGAGAGGACACTCACCTCACCCCCCTTTTTACACAAAAGTCCCTCTCATCCATCAAAATCCCAACCCCTTTACAAAAATCCCAAACTATAAATTCCTATTCATTTGCAAATTACTCTTTTTTCTCTCTTTCACTTCAACAAGAGAAGAGAAGCTCCAAGATCTCCTCCTTCCACAACTAAACCCTAACTCCAAGCACCCAATCCCTTCACTTCCACCTCAAGATCACAAGAGATTCACCCAAGGCTTCATCAAGGCAACTCCAAGGGAGAATCCTTCAACCTAGCTTCAACTACAAGTTGTGGATTGGAGCCAACACCTCCATCCTTGGATCAAGCTTCAGATTTGACCCCTCCAGGTGAGTTCTTACTCACCAAGACCTAGTTCACACATCACATACTTGAAGTAGAAATCTTTGTTCACTTGCACACTAAAAATCCTATTTTTAGGTCATCTAAGCTCAAATCCAACCATTCCAAGGGAGTAATTCACTCACCAAGACTTGTATTAGCCTTAGAGCACTGTGTTTACACTTCTTGTACACATAGGTCACCTAAAACCAGGAATTTAGCCATCAAACACGTTTCCAGAATTTCTGTCCTGTACACTGATTTTCCCCACTATTAGTCGACTTACCCTAAGACCTAGTCGACTAGAACACTTAGCTGAAATTTAGTTTTTTTCTGGAAGACACAGCATTAGTCGACTTGACCAAAAATATCAGTCGACTAATAAACTCTCTGGAAACCCATATTAGTCGACTCCTGAATCCACCTAGTCGACTAATCCATCCTGGACCAGAAAACCCAACTTTCTGTATCACAGATCTAGACGACCGAAATATCTGTTAGTCGACTAGTACTTCCTATTAGTCGACTAACCCTCTTACCCTAGTCGACTAGCATGCACTGAAACAGAATTCAACACTCTGTATCCCAGTTTTAGTCGATCAATCCAAACTCCTAGTCGACTAGAAACCCTATTAGTCGACTAACCATTACCCCTAGTCGACTAATCCTGGCTGTGTGTCATAGTTAATTTCTGTTCTAAATTTAATACCTATACTTGTTACATGTGTATTATTTCCTGCTTGTTCATGCTTCAATACTAGCACTACATGACATATAACTGAATGGATGCATCTCCTATTGCCTCATGACTTGTTATTGTATATTTCGTTTCATGGCATGTTAAATAGCAACATCACCACCTATCATGCATCTCTTAAAACAAAGCATGATACACCGGACTTTTACATAAAATGCACCAACTTACACATGGGTCAGGGGGAAATATGCGGATATCGATATGTGTTCGTGTTTACAGTGGTATTAGGATGTGCACCATGTTTCCGGTCTTACCTGTGGTACTCCAGGGACCGAGGGGAGTGCTTCCTCCCTTTCCTGTTTACTGTCATGACAAGGGCATACATAAGACCCTCCTGTTAGCCTAGCGGCAGGTTCCGTCTTCAAGCAACGGAACAATACTGGGCCGTGGTCCCGGGCATGCACGGGACCCACTGTAAACATAGTTCGTCGATACAACCGCTGTTTCCAATAACAACCTTGTTTCACTAGGATATGGATCTATGTGCTCTGGGACGCTGGGTCACATGGCTAGATATCACAGTAAGACAAGTAATAATAATAAGACGTTAATTGTAGATTTGTTGCATATGATCTTACCTTATTGAGTTTACATCGCTTGTTATTCGTTGCTATTTATTGTAACTTCATTTCCTTTATTCATGATCCTTATGTCACTTGACTATCCTTTATTTGTTATTATATGTCTTGACCCTTTGGATTTGCATATTCAGATTCCGAGGCCTGGGTCGAAGTGGAGCCATCCACCGAAGATCAGGCTTTCTTTAGTGAGCAGGCTGATTAGCTCCGGTCCTCGTGCCAGACTCTTCCTTTTGGTTCACGGGATCCCCATCCATTTCGTGAGCACTTTTGTATTTTTGGTTGTATATCGTTCTTTTTGGACTTGGGTTGTGATAAAGGACACTTGTAAAGTGATTTTTGCTTATCATAACTTGTGTAACTTTGTACTTATATTTTGTAAGTTGGCATATGATTATACCACGCTGTGTGTGTTGTACTCTGATACTTGTTGTACTTATGCTTAGCGTATATACGTGGGGGCACCATCTGGCCTACGTATATGCGTTGCAGTGACGTCCCCGTATCTTTGGGATCGGGGCGTTACATAACCCTCATTCAAGCCCTAAAAGTGATTCTCATAGAAGACCAGCATGGGCAAAACTCAAAAATCAAATTAGAGATGAAAGCTAAAGTGAACTTAGTGGAGGATAAGCCTAAGCGTAAATTTCTGAATCCTAAGGGCAAGAAGTTCAAGAAACCTAATCATTTTCGTTCTTCTCCATATACTAACTCTTCTTCTTCTTTCAAATCCTCTCAATCTTCCTCTTTCAAACCCAAAACCTCTGATCAGAGGACCGATGGAAGATTTTGCTATGTCTACGGGAGAACCAACTACTTAGCACCTCAATGTTTCAACCGAAAGAAGGAACCAATCAAGACTCAACCAAGAGTAAATGGAGGGAATGGTGGACACAAAGTCAACATGGTGGAATTGAACCCAACTCTTTTAGGTTAGATTCTTCTCTTCCTATAGTCAGCTCAATCATTTTCTCCTCGGACTAGCGGTCAGACTCAGGAGCCAATTTTCATATCTGTACCGATCGCTCCTAGTTTAAATCCTATCAGGAACAACGTGAAGGAAGCATGAGCTTGCCAGAAAACTCCACTAGAGAGATAATGGGAATTAGAGGCATTGATCTCAGGATGACCTCCGGGAAAGTTCTGACTCTTTAAAGCGTCTTGCATGTACCACACTTCGAAAAAAATTGATCAGCGAATATTCTCTTCTTAGAGCCGGCTATAGGATTGTCAAGGGATCCAATAAATTTGTAATATCCAAGTCATTTTTATTGGAAAAAGTTTTATTTGTGATGGCCTTTTCCGACTCAATGTAATCAATCCTTCTGATAATAAAATTTGTATTCCTGTTGCTTTGAACATTGAGTCTTCTGATATCTGGCATGGAATATTGGGACATGTCAACTTCAACTCTATCAAGAAAATGATCAATTTGAATCTCATTCCTAAATCTCCTTTTGACCCATCCTCCAGATGTCAAATATGTGTTCAAGGCAAACATGTCTGAACACTTTTTCATTCTATCATAAGAAATTTTAAATCCCTCGAACTTATTCGTAGTAATGTGTGTAACTACAACAGAGTTCTCACCCGAGGTAGTAGAAGATATTTTGTGACATTTTAACGATTGCTCCAAATTTGTTACACCTATCTTCTTAAATCTAAAAATGAAGTTCTCGATTGGTTCAAGGTGTATAAGGTCAAAGCTTAGAATCAACTTGAGAGGAAGATCAAATCCTAAGATCTGATCGTGGGGGAGAGTATACCTAAAATGATATGTCAGAATTCTGTCAAGAGCACGACATTATTCATGAGGTAACTGCTCCCTACACACTTCAAGCCATCAGTGCAGCTGAACGAAAGAACAGAAGACTGACGGACATGGTGAACTGCATGTTAATCAGCTCATGTGCGCCAGAGAACCTTCGGGGTGAAGCTCTCCTTTCTGCCTGTTTTATCTAAATAGGATTCCCCAAAGAGACTCTGACGTTATTCCATATGAACGGTAGAAAGGGAGAACTCCTAATATCCAATTCTTCAAAGTCTAAGGTTGCTTGGCTAAAGTTTCAAAAAATGAACCAAAGAAAAGAAAAATTGGCCCCAAGACTGTTGATGCTATCTTCATTGGATATGCACTTGATAGAAATGTTAATCGATTCCTAGTGGTTAAATCTGAGATCAGTGAAATATCCAACAATACCATCATTGAAGTTAGGGATGCTGTCTACTTTAAAATATCGTCCCTTTCAAACCCAGAATCCCTAGTGATTCTTCTGTTATTCCTTCAACTTCTGATACCACTTCTCCTAGTTCTACTCCTGCAACTGATTTTGAGTTTAGAAGGAGAAAGAAGTAGGACTATTACATCTTTCAGTGAAGACTTTTTTACATATCTTGTGGAAGGTGATCATAACTCTTTCAAAGAGGCAATAGAATCTTTTGAGTCTCCTTTCTGAAAAGAAGCCATTAACAGTGAGATCAAGTCTATAATGGAGAATAACACTTGGATTCTCATTGTTCTACCTCCAGGATGCAAACCTATAGGTTGTAAATGGATCTTCAAAAAGATACTTTGACCCGCTGACACTGTCGACAAATACAAAGCCAGACTATTTGCCAAGGGTTTCACCCATTAAAAAGGTATTGACATTTTTAATACCTATTCTCCTGTTGTCAGGATCTCTTCTATCAGAATCCTTCTAGCACTTGCTTCAATTCATAATTTGTTCATACATCAAATGGATATGAAAACTGCTTTCCTAATTGGCGACCTCGAGGAAGAGATCTATATGGACCAACCAGAAGAGTTATAGTCAAAGGGCAAGAAAACAAAGTGTGCAAACTGGTGAAGTCATTGTATGATCTAAAATAAGCACCTAGACAATGGCACCAAAAGTTCAACAAAGTCATTGCACATTTTGAATTGATTATCTAAGAGTATGACAAGTGCATCTATCCCAAAACTTTGATAATAATTACATCATTCTTTATCTCTATGTGGATGACAGTCCCATATTTAGTACTTCTTTTGATGTAATCCAAAGAGTAAAGGATTATCTTTCTCAAAATTTTGACATGAAGGATGTAGTTCTTGTTGATATGATATTGGGAATGAAAATATTCAGAACTCCTAATGGAATTGCATTGAGTCTATCTCATAGTATTGAAAGAATACTTTACAAATTTGATTTTTTCAACTCTAAACCTATTTTCACACCCTATGATTCTTCAATTATTTTGAAGAAGAACACGAGTGAGCCTGTGTCTCAACTGAAATAATTGATAGGTTCACTACTATGCATATCCAACAGGACTAGACCTGACATCTCTTATACAGTAAGTAGATTAAATAGATACACTAGTAACCCTGGCTGAGAACACTGGACTGCACTAAAGAGAGTACTCAGATATCTTAGAGGCACAATTGGCTATTATGTCTGACTTACACTGGATATCTTAATGTTATAGAAAAGTATAGTGATGCTAACTGGGTCACTGACTCCAACAGTGTAAAGTCTACTACTAGATATGTATTTATGTTCGGTGGTGTTGCTGTGTCCTGAAAATTCTGCAAACAAACAGTGATTGCTAGGAGGAGCACAATAGAGTCTGAGCTTATTGCTCTAGATACTGCTTACACAGAAACTGAATGGTTAAAGGATCTATTGTCAGAATTCTCTATCGTGCCTATACCACTTCTTCCTATCTCAGTTCATACTGATTCAAGATCTACCATTGAAATTTAAAGTAAGATCATGCCAATAAGAAGATGAATAGGCACATTCAAATCAGACTTAAACCTGTTCAGCGCTTATTAGACAAAGTTATGATTCAGCACTTTGTAAAGTCTGAAAAAAAAATCTTGCTAGGAGTGTGGTCCTAGAATCATGGAGGGAGATGGAGTTATCCCCATAGTAGAGTTCATCGACAGCGGGAACTCAACCTACTTGATTGGAAGCTGGTTCCATGAAAGAGATTTAATGTGGTAGAAACAAACTGGACTGGTGATACTCATGTGGAGCATCGACCCAGATATATGTAGCGTTGTAGCTATTACCCATTTTCTATGGTGACGATGCTCTTATGATACATTTAGGTAAGGTTGAGTTTAACTCTTAGTAAGTCCAACGCATGTAGTATAGAGGGTATAACATCTACCTGTAGTACCCTTGGAATACTTACCTACGTGATAGGGACTGTGATGGTCGCGGTTGGGGGCAGGGCTGAACCCTAAAAAACTCTCATGAGTCGGTTATTGTGAGCATGACCTTTAACACTCAACCCGCTCGCTCAATAGATGAAAACTTACTGTGTGTGTTTTTCATCAATATCTACTTAAAGAGGCCTAATTCAAGGCTTTGCCTATTACGTCTCTTAGGTGGCGATGAAATTCACTAAGAGTAGATTTAAGACCACAAGCTATCGACCCCGAATCCACAATATGATGTTGCCCAACCTTTACTCTTATTTTATGATTTGTGTTTTGAGATATTTTGTCTTCCTTGAAGCTTGATTTTTGGGGGATTGTTGCAAATTTATTTTAAAAAATCAAGTTTTTTTTACTTTTGGTGTTTGGTGTTTTGAACCAAACACCTTGTCCTTTCATGTTGTAAACGTGGAGACGTTTTCACATCAATTAAGACTTTATTTTTTGTTTTAAAACTGGGTTTTTAATCTCATTTACTATTTGATATAAATTATGACCGTTTCAATATTTAAACTCAATATTTATTTTGTTGTTTATTAAGGGGTTGCTTTGTGCTTATAAAAGGAGCCTCTCTCCCCTTCATTGTAGACACAAAAAATAGATCTATATTCTACTTTCTTTCCATCTGTTAAAATTTCTCCAAGAACTCTATTCTTTCTCGACACTATCTTTTGAAATTTACTACATCAAATTTTGGTTCTCTACTTCTTTGGGCAACAACTTCTCATCTGAGCAGAGGCTTGCTATTTCGTCCAAGGGCAAGTATTGGTGATTTACCGAGGGAGCCTTTTACCACTAGAGGATAAGATCAATTCAACGTCTGGACGAAGAGACGGGTCCTATTATTTTCTAAGACAGTGCTTCACGACTGCCAACTCCAGGCCAATTTTTTTCTTAATTTATTATTTGAAAAAAATATTTATGCTAGAAATTCATGTTCAGATTTATTAAATTTAAGTTTATAAATTATTATAACTGCATGTCTTATTAAGAAACAGATCTCAAAATTTCCAACTACTGCCATACATTCTGATTGTTTCCCTCTTTCTTACTTTTCACTCGAAATAAAAGTTTTTATAGAATAACGATATCGAAACCTATCAGCTTCATGGCGGTGCACCTGGACGACTTCCAGATCATTCTTGGGATAGAGTTTCTGAATGCAACCGACCCCTTGCCATTTTTTTTACTAAAATTTCCAGCGGTGAACACGGGCACGGAGGAGATGGAGACCATCTTGGCTATCCAATTCCAGTGTAGACGCGTTGTTCACAGACGACATACAAATGCTATCGACGCCTTGGCTATCGAGATAAAAATGGTGGAATGAAGGAGCAGAGAATGAATAACAGAAGCTGTTATATTGTACAAGTACGTTGTGTGCCGTTGTTTATAAAATAATGAGCAACTATGATTAAGTGATTAAGAGTTCAGTAAACAAAATGAAAAAGAATCGGATTCCAGCATGTTGTTTATACTAATCTGATATATTGGAGTTTATGTGAATTCCATATTTCGAAATTTTATACATTAAACAAATCATTAGTTCCAATACAAAGAGGTATGCCGTTAAAGTGAAATAGGCCACGACTCGAATTTAGGTCGAAGTTCAAATTTGGATCTCTAAATTAATAGACGGGAGCTCTTATAATGTGGGATATAGATCTTAAACGTAGATGTGAGCAATTATTGGATTAAACAATAGATATTTAAGAATCTAAAGTACCCGTTAAACTATTTGGTTGTGTTTATATATATATATATATATATATATATATATATATATATATATATATATATATATATATATATATAGGGAGCTAATCCTCTAAGAACGGTTCTCACGGATTTCTGTGAGAACTTTCACGTGGGTCGTCGGATCTGATAGATCAAAATCATATATATATATAATATATATATATATATATATATATATATATATATATATATATATATATATATATATATGGCTTACTGTACCTCAGCCTGCAGGCTGAGAGAGTTTCTCAGCCTGCGGGACGTGGCTGAATATATGCCACACATCGGTCGCAGAGTGTGGGCGCCAAAAAAATCAAAAAAATCCCGCCTAAACAATCGTGAAACAAATTGACAAAAATACCCCTTTTATATGACGACGGCGACTTCTAGCATTGAAAAGTAAAAAAAATATTCTATGGTCGCATACTTAATACAGAATAAAGAATACCGGAGGAAACATGCTATCGTATAGCAATGCGACCTCCTTCAGTACTGCGACCAAAGTTGCAAACTTCTTTCTCATTACGATGGTGATGACGAGGATTAGAAGTTTAAAAATTTGTATTTTGTTTTTTTTTTTAAATATATATAAATCTGTTTTCTAAAGTTAATTGTGTGAATTATATTTTTTACTACTATGTCTTGGTTGAAAAATGCTGTACAATTGTTACAAACCTTCATTTAAAAATTTTACGCTAAACGAATATACTGCGACCATGGACGCAGTTAATAATTATATACTTCACCCTTATAAATTTTTAAGATGAAAGGTTGCGACATTGGTTGCAGTTCCTGGACGCAGACTTAATAAATACACTGCGACCTTGGTCACAGTTGCTGGACTTTAGTCTTAATCAACAACAACACTGCTACCTTGGTCACAGTTTCTGACCGTAGTCTTAATAAAATAAACGACCGTAGTCTTAATAAAATAAACTGCGACCTTGATCGCAGTTGTTGGTGTTTAGTCTAATAAAATACACAGCGACCTTGGTCGAAGTTGCTGGTCTTTACTCTTAATCAACAACATCACTGCGATCTTGGTCGCAGTTGGTGGTCTTTATAAATAATCACAACAACACTGCGACATTGGTCGCAGTTGATGGCCGCAGTCTTTAAAAAATAATCTGCAATCTTGGTCGCTATTGCTGGTCTTTAGTCTTAATCAACAACAACACTGCGACGAGGTAAACAACAACACTGCGATGAGGTGACACGTCACCGCAACAGTTGCTTAGTCGCAATCTTTGGTCACAGTGTCAACCCTGGTCGCAGTAGTTACTGTTTGCAATGTATCTTATGCGACCTTGGTCGCAGTGTCATCTATGGTCATAGTTGTTTAGTTTGCAATGCATGACTGCGACCAAGTTCGTAGTTTATTAAAAAAAACAAATATGCTTTTTATTTATGTCCAGGCATTTATCTCCAGGCATGTGCAAATGATACAAAAACGATCTCTTATACAATAAGATTGAGTGTTACAATATAGCAGTACAAAGAAGACTAAACATCAAAAAGATCCCTTGTTGACTAAGAGCAGTAGTGTTATTGAGGTCTTTTATTTATGTCCAGACATTTATCTTCAGGCATGTGAAAATGATACAAAACGCTTTGTTATACAATAAGATTGAGTGTTACAATATAGCAGTACAAAGAAGACTAAACATCAAAGTAGCCAAGAAGACTAAACATCAAAAGAGCCCTGTTGACTAAGAGCAATCTTCTTCTTGAGGTCTGGTGGCAGCAGAATCCTCCGATTCCAACTGACCCTCTAAAGTGCCGGGATACGATCTTTCGTTGATGAACATCTCTTCACCAGAAGGTTATCCAGTGAGCATGGAGTTTCCTCGATGTCACTTCTGGGGTAAGAGAGGAGGTTTTTAGACCTCACAGGGAATGCTACCCACCACTATATCCACCACATCCCCCGCCGCCATACCCACTCTGACCATCCGTTACCAGCAAGCTTGACTGGTGCATCAAGTCAGAGCAGATCTCGGTGAGGCTTAAGTCCTCGTCAGGGATCATGACTTCTTCCCTTGTGAACGACGAGGACCATGACTTCTTCCCTTGTGGACGATGAGGTCTATGACTTCTTCCCTTGTGGACGAACATCGATCAAGTTCGTCCGTAGGGTCATCTTCATCCATGGAGGCAGGCCCCTGTTAGAGACTCTGAAGAAGGCGAAAATTCTCAGAGCAATTGCTCTCGAAAGAAAACAGTCTAATTATGGGCTGTTAAAGGGAGAGGGTGAGTCCTATTTATAGGCAGCCCATAATAACCATAATTAATGGTTCATTAATCAGAATCGTCGGCATTAATGGTCTCCAACCGCCAGCGCCGGTTTGGCATTAAAAGACATTAACGCCTAAACCCAATGAAGAGCCGACGCGTGGACAACCGCTTCGGGAAACAACGAATGGTGCGGGGTTCGTCAAAGTAGACTTGACGTTAAAAGATCTCATAAAATCTTTATGACAGGTCGCATCTCACGGAGTGACTCCAAGTCGCATCAGACAACAAACAACTTTTCATTTTTCATTTAGATTCAAAAAATGACTTAATCCAAAAATAACACTTAATAAAACAACACTTACTTAACGTACTGCAACCAAAGTCGCAGTCCATGTAATGCAACCCTAGATTGCAGTTGCTGGCCATCTTTATCAATAACAACACTGCGACCTTTGTCGCATTTAACCATGTACACTGCGACCAAAAGACTTTGACTAAGGTCGCAGTTTAAATGTACAATGCGACCAAAGACTCTGACTACATTATATACAAAAAAATTAATTACTTAACGTACTGCGACCAAAGTCGCAGTCCATGTAATGCAACCCTAGATTACAGTTCCTGGCCATCTTTATCAATAACAACACTGCGACCTTGGTCGCATTTAACCATGTACACTGCGACCAAAGACTTTGACTAAGGTCGCAGTTTAAATGTACAATGCGACCAAAGACCCTGACTACATTATATACAAAAAAATTAAACTATAAAGTAGAATTTTATCACAGGCTGAAAAAATTGATCTGAAAAGAGCGGCAAAAATAAAGGGGGAAAAAATAATAATAAACAATAAGGAAAAGTTATCATAAGGGTATTTGGTAATTTAACTTCTACCTAAAAGCGGGCCGCAAGTCAGTGAGGTGACAAATTGAGCCACGTCACCGCAGGCTGAGAGAGAACTCTCAGCCCGCGGGCTGATATACATTTTTCTCATATATATATATATATATATATATATATATATATATATATATATATATATATAATATATATATATATATATATATATATATATATATATATAGGGGTTACTGTACCTCAGCCTGTAGGCTGAGAGAGTTCCTCAGCCGGCGGGACGTGGCTGAATATATGCCACACATCGGCCGCAGTGTGTTGGCGCCAAAAAAATCAAAAAAATCCCGCCTAAACAATCGTGAAACAAATTGACAAAAATACCCTTTTTTAATTCTAAAGTGGAATAAAGTCATGAACAAACAAAATTTTAGTTAAATATATCTACAGTTATAAAATTCGTAATTTTAATTCATCGAAAAATATAATTAAAAAAAATTGGATCAATATAATGTAAAATAAGCAGAAGCATTGAAAATTTAAAAACATGCCATGGTCGCAGACTTAATACAATATAACAACTGCGACACAGTCGCAGTCACTAGTCGCACTCATAGTATAACAAAACGTTTTTATGCGACCTAATACAATATAATTTCAATTTTATATGACAACTGCGACACAGTCGCACTCACTAGTCGCAGTCATTGTATAACAAAACTTCTTTATATAACGTCTGCGATCCTAGTCGCATTCTATCGTACAACAATGCGACCTCCTTCAGTACTGCGACCAAAGTCGCAATCTTCTTTCCCATACCTTATGTAAAAGATTTTTAATATGCGACTAGGGTGGATTAGCCATGCGACCCTGAGATCAATTCGCGTATATCAAATCTTATAAAAATTATTATATTAATTACACTGAATTAAATGAAGTAATTAATATTCTTTCTACCGTGATATAACAACAGTCTAGAAAAAAGAGATGCACTAATGTTAATCTCGAGAAAAGAAAGATGTGCACCATACGTAATCTAAAGGTATAGGCAAACAATTCTATAAAAAGTTAATTTGTACTTCATGTATTAAACCTCTGGAAAAAAAAGAACTCTTCGGATTCTCCCGCAATAAATCTTCAATTAAATATTTAATTTTTTTTACCACTTCTTACCATACTCAACCATCACCTGTAACAATATTATTACTATTCATGTTCTTCCACAATATTGACCTTTATATAATGCTTGTTACTAATATATTATCTCATACCTAAAAAACTATATTTTTGCTCTTCCTTTTCAATTTGATTTCAAAAACTTTCAAAAAAAAATTCATTCTTGAATCATGTCTTCCCCATCTTCTTCCTCTGAACACTTAGATTTCAACTTCAATCGTTCCCCCACCGGTCCTTTGTCTTCAGGATATTCTAGTGAATCTGATACCAGTATGGACTTCACTCCTTTTGACTATCTCACTACATCAAATAATGTATTAACTGATCCTCCTATTCATGATGATAATGAAATTTTCATGTGGGTTAGTGAAGAAGACATTATTCCTCTGCCACTTGACGGAGACATGCTTGATGAAAACATGTCCTCTGATGCTGTACGCTCGCTTCCTAGCAACGGGTCAGACGAAGAGCTTGATAGAGACGATCCATTCTGGGAGTTCATCGGTGAAACAAAAAAACCTCAAAAATAGGAAGATGATGAGGAAATAAGTGATGAAGAGGAAGAGCAGAAGAATGAAGACGATGAATCTGCTTATGATGGTGATAATGACGAGGATTAGGATTTCCTGATCTTCTGATATTCAATTATATTTTATCTTCTTTTAAAAACTTTTAATTTTATTTTTTGTAAGGTCTCTTTCTCACTATATTAACTTATAAGCTCTTTTAATTACATATCCAAACTGCGACTGCTGCTCTTAAACACTGCGACTAGTCGCAGTCCTACTACGGATGCAATAATTAAAAATAATTCATACGTTATAGGCGGCTGAGACAAAAGATACGGTGAACTGCGACTATAGAATCAATCCTTATTCAGACAACAGTCAAAAATAAAGAACAAAAAGAATATAAAATAATATGTAAACTGTGATTATACTATCGCTCTCGTTAAATACTGCGACCATAGTCGCGGGTACTGCGATCATAGTCGCAGTCCATGGTCGCATAATATATGTAAACACCAATTTAATTGTTCATAGGAGGATCAGACAACATTCACAAAATAAAGAACAAAAAAATATAAAATAATACGTAAAACTGTGATTATACTATCGCTCGTTAAGTACTGCGACCATAGTCGCGGTACTGCGATCATAGTCGCAGTCCATGGTCGCATAATATATGTAAACACCAATTAATTGTTTATAGGAGGATCAGACAACATTCACAAAATAAAGAAAAAAAATATAAAATAATACGTAAAACTGTGATTATACTATCACTCTCGTTAAGTACTGCGATCATAGTCGCGGTACTGCGATCATAGTCGCAGTCCATGGTCGCATATAATATATGTAAACACCAATTTAATTGTTCATAGGAGGATCGGACAAACATTCAGAAATTATACGAAGGACAGTATTTGATGACTAACGGTTGACAATTTATGATCGCAGTTACTTAATCATATATCAGTTCCTAATGCGACTATGGTCGCAATAATGTACTGTTTTGGAGTTCAAAGTAATTTAAAGTTATAGTGTATTAACTTTTAAACTGTTTGGATAACTGAACAGTCACCTAGGAAATATACAATTTTAGGAAAAGGTAGAAAATAAGTTTAGGAGATATTCACGTGGTTTGAGAGCTTAAACCCTTTGGAATTCTGGGATTAAAAATATATAAAGGGTCATCAGCAAAGGATTAAAAACATACTAAATTATTTTTGCTCAAACTCGTTACTCTCACTGTTCGGAAAATAGCTCACTGTTCGAAAAATAGATTCAAAAAATGTCTTCTCCACCGTCTTCACCGGAAAGAAGCCAATCATCTAATGATGATTGGATGTATAATTATGAAGATATGCCTCGCTACGGGTCAGAGGATGAGCTTGATACAAACGACCCGTTCTGGGAGTTCATTGATGAACCAAAATACAAACATGAAGAGGAAGAAAGCGAAGAGGAGATTGCCGCTGAAGAGGAGGAAGGGACGGAAAGCGATACGGAAGACGAAAGCAGTCATACTCTTGACGACGAATCTGATTACGATGGTGATGACGAGGATTAGAAGTTTAAAAATTGTATTTGTTTTTTTTAATATATATGAATCTGTTTTCTAAGGTTAATTTTAAATGAAGGATATATATGACTTTTTTTTAAATTAAAGTAGTCATACTTTTTTTTTAAATATATATGACTTTGATCGCAGTTGTTGGCCGAGTCTTAATAAAATACACTGCGACCTTGGTCGCAGTTGCTGGTCTTTAGTATTAATCAACAACAACACTGCGACCTTGGTCGCTATGCGTGTTAATATAAAGGAAACACCTACCTAACGTACTGCGACCTAAGTCGCAGTCATTATACTGTGACCCTAGATTGCAGATGTTGGCCCTCTTTATCAATAACAACATATGTGTGTTAATATAAAGGAAACACCTACCTAACGTACTGCGACCTAAGTCGCAGTCATTGCACTGCGACCCTAGATTGCAGATGCTGGCCCTCTTTATCAATAACAACATATGCGTGTTAATATAAAGGAAACACCTACCTAACGTACTGCGACCAAAGTCGCAGTCATTGTACTGCGACCCTAGATTGCAGATGCTGGCCCTTTTTATCAATAACAACATTGCGACCTTGGTCGCAATTAACCATGTACACTGCGACCAAAGTCTCTGTCTACATTATATACACAAAAAAATAAACTATATAGGAGAACCTAGATCTGACAAAGAGAGGTAAGGAAATAAGGGGAAAAATAATTTATAATCAATAACCTAAATCATATAAAGAGCGGCAAAAAGAAAGGAGAAAAAAATAATAATAAACAAGTCTGACAACGTGCGCTCCAAAAATTGCCTTTTGGGCAAAAAATAATAAAACAATAAGGAAAGTTAAAGAAAAAGTAGCTTTTCATAAGGGGTATTTGGTAATTTAACTTCTTCCTATAAGCGGGCGCAAGTTAGTGAGGTGACAAATTGAGCCACGTCACCGCAGGCTGAGAGAGTACTTTCAGCCCGCGGGCTGATATACATTTTTCTCATATATATATATATATATATATATATAATATATATAATATATATATATATATATATATATATATATATATATATATATATATATATATATATATATATATATATATATATATAGGGGTTACTGTACCTCAGCCTGTAGGCTGAGAGAGTTTCTCAGCCTGCGGGACGTGGCTGAATATATGCCACATATCGGCCGCAGAGTGTAGGTGCCAAAAAAATCAAAAAGATCCGCCTAAACAATCGTGAAACAAATTGACAAAAATACCCCTTTATTAATTCTAAACTGGAATAAAGTCATCAACAAACAAAAATTCAGCTGAATATATCTACAGTTATAAAATTCGTAATTTTACTACATCGAAAAATATAATTAAAAAATTTGGATCAACATAATGTAAAATAAGCAGAAACATTGAAAATTTAAAAAAAAATGCCATGCTCGCAGACTTAATACAATATAACTTTCAATTTTATATGATAACTGCGACACAGTCGCAGTCACTAGTCGCAGTCATAGTATAACAAAACTTTTTATATAACGTCTGCGACCCTAATCGCATTCTATCGTACAGCAATGCGACCTCCTTCAGTAATGCGACCAAAGTCGCAATCTTCTTTCGCATGCCTTGTGTAAAAGATTTTTTATATTTTTAAAAAGTAGATTAGCCATGCGACCCTGAGATTAGTTCGCGTACATCACATCTTATAAAAAATACTATATTAATTACACTGAATTAAATGAAAGTAATTAATATTCTTTCTACCGTGATACAACAACAGTCTAGAAAAAAGAGATGCACTAATGTTAATATCGATAAAGGAAAGATGTGCACCATACGTAATCTAAAGATATAGGCAAACAATTCTATAAAAAGATAATTTGTACTTCAAGTATTAAACCTCTGGCAAAAAGAAACTCTTCTGATTCTCCCGCAATAAATCTTCAATTAAATATTTAATTTTTTTTACCACTTCCTACCATACTCAACCCTCACCTGTAACAATTATTATTACTATTTATGTTCTTCCACAATATTGACCTTTATATAATGCTTGTAACTAATATATTATCTCATACCTAAAAACGATATTTTTGCTCTTCCTTTTCAATTTCATTTCAAAAACTTTCAAAAAATAATTCATTCTTGAATCATGTCTTCTCCATCTTCTTCCTCTGAACACTTAGATTTCAACTTCAATCGTTCCCCCACGGTCCTTTTTCTTCAGGATATTCTAGTGAATCTGATACCAGTCTGGACTTCACTCCTTTTGTAACACCCCATCCTCGGTATACGTACACAGTTATGTATCCTGATTTTTGGAGAGTATTTTTTATTTTATTTTATTTTATTTATTTTCTGTTATTTAAATTCTTACTCATATAGCAGTACTGCATGATTTGACCTTTTTGGTAATCAAATTTGACCGATTTCAGTTTCAAATATTATTTTTTAATATTCTAGATTTTTCATGATTTTTTGGAATTTTTCAGAATTTAATTGTAAATCTTCAAAATCGGTGTCGACCAGTGTCGCTGACCGACTCTCGGATTTTTAATTTACAAACGGAGTTGAGAATCTAGAAACGGCTTTCACATTATTCCTTAAAATCATGATTTCTATTTAAATGATTTTTTTTGAGAATTTTTAGATTTTATCAAAAATCCAGCCTATCCGGTGTAGACACCGTTCACAGTGGATTCCAGGATTTTTATTTTGAAAATGGAATTGAATTTCTGAAAACTGATTTCACTAAAAATCTTAAAATAATAATTATTATTTTTGAGAATTTTTTTGGAAGACTTTCCAAGATACTTAAATTTTTGGACTTTTCCGGAGTTTTTGGTATTTTCCTAGATACCGGGAATTTATCCAAATATTCCACTTTTCTCTTTTTCCCATTTTCTCTCTCCTTCCTCAAACGCAAGTTTCGCCAACTGGATTCATCATTAAATGCAGTGATCCTCTCCATACTGCATTTAATGCTTATGGGCTAAATCAACTCAGGTCAAATCAACCATGCCTTTTTGTCTTTTCTTTTAAACGCAACTTTTGCGTTTTCTACTGGACGCAACCTTGATTTCCGCGTTTGGCTCCTTATTTGCCTAGACGCAGCTTTGATTGTCTTGGGGACGCGACATTCTTTGGAAGGAAACGCCAAGTTTCATTCATTAAGTAGAGATGGCACATTATTATATTATTTCCCCCCTTTATATATATACACTCCCATCTTCTCTCTCCTTCACTTTCTCTTCTCCTCCTTCATTTGCAGCCAGCAGGAGCCACCAAAAACAGCAGCCCAAGCTTCTTGGCTGGCCATCACAACCCATTTTCTCCATCTTTTCACCACCAATAACTCCACCAACTCTTCCACCTTCTTCCCCTCCATCTCCTCCTCCATTTCCAACAACTACACCATCTTCTTCAACCTCTTTTCACCAAGAAACATCAAAGAAACCCATCCTCTCCATCAAACTTCACCGCCATGTCCACCACCACCTGCACCACCGTAGCCACCACCAAGCATACCATCTTCACCTCCTCGTCATCCTCTTTCCGACGAACTATAGATTCGTCCCCCGTAACATCGTTTGCAAAATCCCATTTTATCAAATTGAACTATACTTGCACCTTCAACCTCTCTCCTTCCCTTTTAAGGCCGGCCACCTCCTTTGGATTGGGGGCCGTGCTCCTCGTCATCATCGGCAAGACTCTAGGGCCGGTACCCTCCTTTTGGATTGGGGCCGAGCTTTTGTTCGTCGGACGCATCAAAGGAACATTTTAGGCGAGTAACTTTACTCGCCAAGACATGGATAACTATTTTCATACTTGTATTTTTATCAACAAACGCAACCCTCAAAAGTCAGGTTCTGCTCTCTGTTTGCACTCTGTTAGTCGACTTGACCCAGTCATTAGTCGACTTGAACCCTTTATTAGTCGACTACTCCCTTACCTCAAGTCGACTAGCTTATTTGAAACGCGCCCTTTTTCTGAAAACGCGACCTTATTAGTCGACTACCCCTTTTTCCTAGTCGACTAACTTTTTCTGAAGACGCGCCCTTTTTCTGAAAACGCGACCTTATTAGTCGACTACCCCCTTTTCCTAGTCGACTAACTTCTTCCTGAAGACGCGGCCCTATGAGACGCGGCCTTATTAGTCGACTTGGCCTTCCTCTATAGTCGACTAACCCTTCATAAGTCGACTACTTGCCTCTCCCTAGTCGACTAACTTGGCTGTCTGCTGCGGTTAATCACTTCCTTGAATATGGACCTTATCCTCGGGACTTGTATTATATATATTGTTATTACATGACTTGTCACTTGATGAATATCTCCTCTTGTCATGCTATCTCTTGACACCAGGCATGACACACTTGACTCTTTTAATTATCACGATAACGGGAATGGTAACCGGGCATCTTGTTTTACAAACTTGAATTACGTGATAGTACACATTGTACTCCTGATACTCCTGTCTTCATAATATTCCGGACTTGCTCCTGCTCATTCCGAAATCGGATAATTACCTAAATAACTCATAAAATGAGACAACTTACATCGGGTCGGGGGAAACATGCGGCTATCAATATATGTTCGTGTTTACAGTGGTTTTAGGTATGTTGTGCAACTACATTTTTCGGTTTGACCTGAGGGCCTCCAGGCGACCGAGGGGAGCGCTGGCTCCCTCCTTCTTGGTACCATCTTGACAAGGGCATCCTATAAGACCCTACTGTACGCCTTGCGGCAGGTTCCGTCCACCAGCAACGGAACAATCCTGGGCCGTGGTCCCGGGTATGCACGGGACCCACTGTAAACATTGTTCGTTGATACCCCCGCTAGTTTCCAATAACAACCTTGCTTACTCGGATGTGGATCTATGTATGCTGGGACGCTAGTTCACATAGCTAGACATCAGAGTAAGACAAGTAATAATAATAAAAGACGTCAACTGTGGATCCATTTGATGCGCTTGGATTACGGTGACATGAGATAAAGATATATAGATGAGGGTTTCCTTATTTGGATTATTCCCTCGAGGTACTAGTCTCATGAGGTCGTAGCCTAAGCTAGTACAATGTCTTTCCAACTTTAACTCGTTATACTTCCTTTACGTGCTGGCTGATTATTCATGATACTACATCAACTCTCCTACTCATATCTCTTATGCCACTCGGCTGTAACCTGATCATTTGTTTGGGAGGTCCTGACTCCCTTGAATTTGTATGTTCAGGTTCTGAAGCGTGGATTGAAGTGGAGCCCTCCACTGAAGATCAAGCCTATTTCTTGGAACAAGCTGATTTACCCTAGCTCCTTCCGTTCCTGAATCCTTCTGCTAGCTCGGGGATCTTCTTCTCAGCCCGTGAGCACCTTTTGTTGTACAAATTGTAATTTTACTTTTGTATCTTGCTGTGATATAGTGTACATGTATCAGTATATCACGCTCTGTGATGACTTTGTAATCTTTATGTTGGAATGTATATTGCCACGTGCTTCCGTACTCTTTTACTTGCATGTATTGTTGCTTAGCGTATATACGTGAGGGTACTTCCGACCTGCGTATGTACGTCGCAGTAACGTCTCCGTACCCTCCGGATCGGGGCGTTACAGGTTGGTATCAGAGCCTAGGCTCTCACACCTACAGTACAACCAGATTGCAAATTAATGGGATCTTAATTTGCAGTTGGGATGCATGAGTTTCGGTTAAACATTCCAACTACAAAGTTATCCATTTCCTCTTGATATTCCTTCTCTCGATTCCTAAAGTCCATCTATCTTCTGCTTTCACTCCTCTTTTCAGACATCTTTTACCAACAAAGATATGGATAGGAGGGCAGGACGTAACAATTCTGGGCAGCCACAGAATGGACCCACAGGGGGAAATGCTGATATTCTTAGGGTTATCCAGAATATGGTGGAGAATCAACAAAGGCAGACCGAACTCCTCCGGCAAGGATTGATAGCAGCTCCTCAAGAACGGAGGCCAGGCAACGTGTCAGACTTCAGGCGGTTGCAGCCGGCAATATTTACGGGGGGAGAAAGACCGCTAGATGCCGAGCAATGGCTAATTGACACAACAGATCTCTTGAAGGCAGCAAGGGTCCCAGAGGAAGATAAGGTGGAAGTCGCCAAGATCTAATTAAAGGACGTGGCTAGAAACTGGTGGCTAGCTGAAGAAGCGAGACTGGATAAACCCATCACTTGGGACCAGTTCTCTAAAAGCTTTTATGATAGATTCTTCCCTACCACAGCTCAGAAAGAGATGGAAGAACAATTCATCCGACTTCAACAATGGAAACGGTCTGTTGACGAATATGCTGCTGAGTTCTTAAGGCTGAGCCGTTTTGCTCCATATATGATAGCTGATGAGGAGAAACGGGCAAGCAGATTTCAGCAGGGCTTACAAATGGATATTCAAGTCTTTTTGATTCCCCAGCAGGTGAAAACGTATTCCCAGGTCCTCACTGTAGCTCGGGAAGTGGAGCGAGGATTGGAGAAAAAGAACCTTGATCAGAGGAGGAGTCAGACTATGAAGAGGCCATTTCAGCAACTGGGCAGAGAAGGTCCAGTCAGGACTGCAAAAGTCCCAATGGTTAGAAGACCATTTCGGTCAGCCCCTCCTCAGTCGACTCAAATAGTTCCTGTTTGTAATTATTGCCAGAGGCCAGGTCACTTGCAAAAGAATTGTCGCAGGGCTAATGGGTTGTGCCTGGCATGTGGATCCGGTGATCACACAATAGAAGGCTGTCCACTTAAGAGAACTGGGATGATGAACAGGACCCTGCCGGCACTTCCTGCACCTATTGGACAGAGGAATCCAGGGCCGATAGTCGGAAGGGCCCCTCTCCCTCCACAACAACGGGTTTTTCGCCCAGCTCCAAGGGGAGGAAGAACAACAGCAGGTCGTGGAAGAGGACGGGCCTACAACTTGACAGCGGAAGAGGCCCAAACTTCTGGAGAGGTGGTAACAGGTAAGATTATGGTGCCCTCTAAACCAGTCTTAGCCCTCTTTGATTCTGGCGCTTCTCATTGTTACATATCAGATAGTTTCATTGCTTTGAACTCTATACCTGTTGAATCTTTAGACCACCAGTGGGAGATTAGTACCGGTAATGGGATAGTCATCTCTAACAGAATTTGTGTAGATTGTCCGGTGGAACTGTATGACAGGACATTAACAGTGGATATGCTCGTACTAGATACTAAGGGGTACGACGTAATCTTAGGCATGACTTGGCTCAGCAAATACCATGCGGTCATTGATTGTCGAAACAAGAAAGTCATTTTCAGAATACCGCTTCAGCCTGAGTTTCAATTTGAAGGAGAACACAAACCTGCCAAGGGAAAAACACAGATGACTGCTGCTGAGATCCAGAAAAAGGGAGTACCAGTTTGGAATGAGTTTCCAGAAGTATTTAAGGAGATCTCAGGACTTTCACCCGATAGAGTAATTGAGTTCTCTATTGATATCATTCCGGGCACAGTCCCAATATCTAAATCTCCATACAGAATGGCGCCTACTGAGTTAGAAGTTCTAAAGAAGCAGTTACAGGAATATTCTGACAAGGGATTGATTAGACCAAGTACTTCACCATGGGGAGCTCCAGTGCTATTGGCCAACAAGAAAGATGATGGTAAGAAGTTGTGTATAGACTACAGAGAATTAAACAAGGTTACCATCAAGAATAAGTATCCCTTACCAAGAATTGATGATCTTTTTGATCAACTTCATGGGGCCCGGGTGTTTTCAAAGTTGGATTTACAATCGGGTTATCACCAACTAAAGTGAAGAAAGAAGATATTTCGAAGACAGCATTTAGAACTCGCTATGGTCATTACGAATTTCTAGTCATGCCCTTCGGAGTAACCAATGCCCCAGCTGTCTTTATGGATTTAATGAACCGAGTTTTCTCGCCATATTTGGACCAGTTTGTTGTGGTGTTATCGATGATATCTTGATATATTCTAAGAACGACAGAGAGCATGCAGAACACTTGAGAATGGTGCTACAGACTCTCCGGCAGGAACAACTTTATGCAAAGGAAAGCAAGTGTGAGTTCTGGTTAGACCGTATAGCTTTCTTGGGTCATGTAGTTTCAGAAGAAGGAATTTCAGTTGACCCTAACAAGATTCAAGCAGTCAAAGATTGGCCAATCCCCAGGACAGTAACAAAAATTAAAAGCTTTATTGGATTAGCCGGATATTACAGAAGATTTGTACAAGACTTCTCCAAAATCGTAACCCCATTAACAAAGCTCACCAGAAAAGGGGAAAGGTATCAATGGTCAGAGTAATGTACTGCAGCATTTGAATAATTAAAGGAAAGACTAATTTCAGCTCCAATCTTGAAGACTCCCTCAGGAACAGGAGGAATGGTTATATATAGTGATGCATCCGGAAAAGGCCTAGGATGTGTATTAATGCAGCATGGTCATGTCATAGCTTATGCATCTAGGCAATTGAAACTACATGAGAGAAATTACCCAACCCGTGACTTAGAACTGGCGGCGGTAATATTTGCATTGAAGATCTGGAGACACTACCTTCTGGGGGACAAAGTATTGATCTATACTGATCATAAGAGCCTTAAGTATATCTTCACACAGAAGGAATTAAACATGAGGCAACGGCGGTGGCTTGAATTGATGGCCGACTATGACATAGACTTACAGTACCATCCTGGTAAGGACAATACAGTCCCAGATGCATTAAGCAGGAGACCAAAGAACAAAGTATTATTACAACTTACTCAACAGAAGGAATTGCTTCGGGAAATCATGAAGTTGGACTTGATGCTAATACATGGAGCAGATGAGTCAGGTCAACTAATGACCTTCCAGATTCAACCAACCCTGATAAGTGAAATTAAGGAAGCCCAAAAGGGAGACCCCAGATTACAGAAATTCAGGGCTCAAGTAGAAGCTAGATTGAGGACAGATATCTGTATTCATTCGGATGGTGCACTTTATTTTGGTAACAGAATTTGTGTACCACAAGGAGAAGTTCGGCAGAAAGTTTTAGCAGAGGCACACAGTTCAGCTTATTCCATACACCCAGGAGGAAATAAAATGTATCAAGACTTGAAGCTGAAGTTTTGGTGGAATGCCATGAAGAGGGAGATAGCCCAGTATGTGGCAAAATGCTTGGTTTGTCAGCAAATAAAGGCAGAATATCAGAGAACAGCTGGACTTCTACAACCGTTGCCGATACCCGAATGGAAGTGGGAACATATCACCATGGATTTTGTTACAGCTCTACCCCGCAGTCCTAAGGGTAACAATGCCGTATGGGTGATCGTTGACCGCCTCACAAAGGCAGCTCACTTTTTACCTTTCAGAGTAGGTCAGTCAACAGAAGTTCTTGCAGATAAATATATGAAAGAGATTGTTCGTCTACATGGGGTTCCAGTTAGCATCGTGTCAGATAGAGACACGAGATTCCGATCACATTTCTGGAAAAGTCTCCAAGAAAATTTAGGAACTCGTCTGAAATTCAGTACCTCATATCACCCCCAGACAGATGGACAATCTGAACGGACTATCCAAATCCTTGAAGACATGTTACGAGCCTGCATGATAGAATTTAAAGGGTCATGGGAAGACTATATTCATTTGGTAGAATTCTCTTATAATAACAGCTATCAGGCCAGTATCAAAATGGCACCATTTGAGGCATTATATGGCAGAAAATGCAGGTCGCCGATATGTTGGGATGAAGTCGGCGAAAGAAGACTGATGAGACCAGATATTCTAGTTCAGACAACAGATAAAGTCCGAATTATCAGAGATCATCTCCGGGCAGCACAGAGCCGACAAAAGAATTGGGCAGACACAAATAGAAGACCGTTAGAATTCAGAACAGGTGATCATGTATTTTTGAAGATATCACCCACCAAAGGGGTAATTCGGTTCGGTACTCGTGGAAAACTTAGTCCGAGATACATCGGCCCATTCGAAATTTTGGATCGTGTGGGAGATGTGGCTTACCAATTGGCATTACCGCCATCTTTAGAAGGAGTACACAATGTATTCCATGTATCACAGTTGAGGAAGTATGTCAAGGATGAGAGTCACATTCTAGATCACTCAGAATTAGAACTACAACCAGATCTATCCTACAAGGAACGGCCGATAGCCATTCTGGGCAGAAGTGTCAAAACATTGAAAAATCGGGCAATACCATTGGTACTGGTTTCTTGAAATAGGCATGCCTCAGGAGAAGCTACATGGGAACGAGAGGATATTATTCGTGAACGTTACCCCCAACTCTTTCCATCTTAGTTGGTAAAATTCCTTGCCCCTATTCTTTCACATCCCTATTATCGAAATTTCGAGGACGAAATTTTTTGATAAGGTGGATGGATTGTAACACCCCATCCTCGGTATACGTACACAGTTATGTATCCTGATTTTTGGAGAGTATTTTTTTTTTATTATTTTATTTTATTTTATTTTCTGTTATTTAAATTCTTACTCATATAGCAGTACTGCATGATTTGACCTTTTTGGTAATCAAATTTGACCGATTTCAGTTTTAAATATTATTTTTTAATATTCTAGATTTTTCATGATTTTCTGGAATTTTTCAGAATTTAATTGTAAATCTTCAAAACCGGTGTCGACCAGTGTCGCTGACCGACTCTCGGATTTTTAATTTACAAACGGAGTTGAGAATCTAGAAACGGCTTTCACAGTATTCCTTAAAATCATGATTTCTATCTAAATGATTTTTTGAGAATTTTTAGATTTTATCAAAAATCCAGCCTATCCGGTGTAGACATCGTTCACAGTGGATTCCAGGATTTTATTTTGAAAATGGAATTGAATTTCTGAAAACCGATTTCATTATAAATTTAAAATAATAATTATTATTTTTGAGAATTTTTTGGAAGACTTTTCAAGATACTTAAATTTTTGGACTTTTCCGGAGTTTTCGGTATTTTCCCAGATACCGGGAATTTATCCGAATATTCCACTTTTCTCTTTTTCCCATTTTCTCTCTCCTTCCTCAAACGCAAGTTTCGCCAACTGGATTCATCATTAAATGCAGTGATCCTCTCCATACTGCATTTAATGCTTATGGGCTAAATCAACTCAGGTCAAATCAACCATGCCTTTTTGTCTTTTCTTTTAAACGCAACTTTTGTATTTTCTACTGGACGCAACCTTGATTTCCGCGTTTGGCTCCTTATTTGCCTAGACGCAGCTTTGATTGTCTTGGGGACGCGACATTCTTTGGAAGGAAACGCCAAGTTTCATTCATTAAGTGGAGATGGCACATTATTATATTATTTCCCCCTTTATATATATACACTCCCATCTTCTCTCTCCTTCACTTTCTCTTCTCCTCCTTCATTTGCAGCCAGCAGGAGCCACCAAAAACAGCAGCCCAAGCTTCTTCGCTGGCCATCACAACCCATTTTCTCCATCTTTTCACCACCAATAACTCCACCAACTCTTCCACCTTCTTCCCCTCCATCTCCTCCTCCATTTCCAACAACTACACCATCTTCTTCAACCTCTTTTCACCAAGAAACATCAAAGAAATCCATCCTCTCCATCAAACTTCACCACCATATCCACCACTACCTGCACCACCGTAGCCACCACCAAGCATACCATCTTCACCTCCTCGTCATCCTCTTTCCGACGAACTATAGATTCGTCCCCCGTAACATCGTTTGCAAAATCCCATTTTATCAAATTGAACTATACTTGCACCTTCAACCTCGCTCCTTCCCTTTTAAGGCCGGCCACCTCCTTTGGATTGGGGGCCGTGCTCCTCGTCATCATCGGCAAGACTCTAGGGCCGGTACCCTCCTTTGGATTGGGGCCGAGCTTTTGTTCGTCGGACGCATCAAAGGAACATTTTAGGCGAGTAACTTTACTCGCCAAGACATGGATAACTATTTTCATACTTGTATTTTTATCAACAAACGCAACCCTCAAAAGTCAGGTTCTGCTCTCTGTTTGCACTCTGTTAGTCGACTTGACCCAGTCATTAGTCGACTTGAACCCTTTATTAGTCGACTACTCCCTTACCTCAAGTCGACTAGCTTATTTGAAACGCGCCCTTTTTCTGAAAACGCGACCTTATTAGTCGACTACCCCATTTTCCTAGTCGACTAACTTTTTCTGAAGACGCGCCCTTTTTCTGAAAACGCGACCTTATTAGTCGACTACCCCTTTTTCCTAGTCGACTAACTTCTTCCTGAAGACGCGGCCCTATGAGACGCGGCCTTATTAGTCGACTTGGCCTTCCTCTATAGTCGACTAACCCTTCATAAGTCGACTACTTGCCTCTCCCTAGTCGACTAACTTGGCTGTCTGCTGCGGTTAATCACTTCCTTGAATATGGACCTTATCCTCGGGACTTGTATTATATATATTGTTATTACATGACTTGTCACTTGACGAATATCTCCTCTTGTCATGCTATCTCTTGACACCAGGCATGACACACTTGACTCTTTTAATTATCACGATAACGGGAATGGTAACCGGGCATCTTGTTTTACAAACTTGAATTACGTGATAGTACACATTGTACTCCTGATACTCCTGTCTTCATAATATTCCGGACTTGCTCCTGCTCATTCTCGAAATCGGATAATTACCTAAATAACTCATAAAATGAGACAACTTACATCGGGTCGGGGAAACATGTGGCTATCAATATATGTTCGTGTTTACAGTGGTTTTAGGTATGTTGTGCAACTACATTTTCCGGTTTGACCTGAGGGCCTCCAGGCGACCGAGGGGAGCGCTGGCTCCCTCCTTCTTGGTACCATCTTGACAAGGCATCCTATAAGACCCTACTGTACGCCTTGCGGCAGGTTCCGTCCACCAGCAACGGAACAATCCTGGGCCGTGGTCCCGGGTATGCACGGGACCCACTGTAAACATTGTTCGTTGATACCCCCGCTAGTTTCTAATAACAACCTTGCTTACTCGGATGTGGATCTATGTGTGCTGGGACGCTAGTTCACATAGCTAGACATCAGAGTAAGACAAGTAATAATAATAAAAGACGTCAACTGTGGATCCATTTGATGCGCTTGGATTACGGTGACATGAGATAAAGGTATATAGATGAGGGTTTCCTTGTTTGGATTATTCCCTCGAGGTACTAGTCTCATGAGGTCGTAGCCTAAGCTAGTACAATGTCTTCCCAACTTTAACTCGTTATGCTTCCTTTACTTGCTGGCTGATTATTCATGATACTACATCAACTCTCCTACTCATATCTCTTATGCCACTCGGTTGTAACCTGATCATTTGTTTGGGAGGTCCTGACTCCCTTGAATTTGTATGTTCAGGTTCTGAAGCGTGGATTGAAGTGGAGCCCTCCACTGAAGATCAAGCCTATTTCTTGGAACAAGCTGATTTACCCTAGCTCCTTCCGTTCCTGAATCCTTCTGCTAGCTCGGGGATCTTCTTCTCAGCCCGTGAGCACCTTTGTTGTACAAATTGTAATTTTACTTTTGTATCTGGCTGTGATATAGTGTACATGTATCAGTATATCACGCTCTGTGATGACTTTGTAATCTTTATGTTGGAATGTATATTGCCACGTGCTTCCGTACTCTTTTACTTGCATGTATTGTTGCTTAGCGTATATACGTGAGGGTACTTCCGACCTGCGTATGTACGTCGCAGTAACGTCTCCGTACCCTCCGGATCGGGGCGTTACACCTTTTGACTATCTTACTACATCAAATAATGTATTAACTGATCCTCCTATTCATGAGGATAATGAAGTTTTCATGTGGGTTAGTGAGGAAGACATTATTCCTCTGCCACTTGACGGAGACATGCTTGATGAAAGCATGTTCTCTGATACTGTAGACTCGCTTTCTCGCAACAGGTCGGACGAAGAGCTTGATAGAGACGATCCATTCTGGGAGTTTATCGGTGAAACAAAAAAAACTCAAAAACAGGAAGATGATGAGGAAATAAGTGATGAACAGGAAGAGCAGAAGAATGAAGACGACGAATCTGCTTATGATGGTGATAATGACGAGGATTAGGATTTCCTGATCTTCTGATATTCAACCTTATTTTGTCTTCTTTTAAAAGCTTTTAATTCTCTTTTTTGTAAGGTCTCTTTCTCACTATATTAACTTATAAGCTCTTTTAATTACATATCAAACTGCGACTGCTGTTCTTAAACACTGCGATCATAGTCGCAGTGCTACTACGCATGCAATAAGTAAAAATAAATTTATACTTTATAAGCAAAACATATAAAAACATACGTAAACTGCGACTATAGAATCAGTACTTATTCACCGTTATTACATTTAACTTAGCAAAAAAAATCATCAAGAAAAATGCAGTCGAGGGTACTGCGACCATAGTCGCAGTCCATGATCGCATACTATATGTAAAAATCACTTTAATAGTTCATAGGAGGATCAGACAATAGTTAGAAATGAAGAACAAAAAAATATAAAATAATACGTAAACTGCGATTATACTATCGCTCTCGTTATGTACTGCGACCATAGTCGCGGTAGTGCGACCATAGTCGCAGTCCATGATCGCAATATGTAAAAACTAATTTAATAGTTCATAGGAGGATCAGACAACAGTCAGAAATGAAGAACAAAAAATATAAAATAATACGTAAACTGCGATTATACTATCACTCTCGTTAAGTACTGCGACCATAGTCGCGGTAGTGCGACCATAGTCGCAGTCCATGATCGCATACTATATGTAAAAACTAATTTAATAGTTCATAGGAGGATCAGACAACAGTCAGAAATGAAGAACAAAAAAATATAAAATAATACATAAACTGCGATTATACTATCGCTCTCGTTAAGTACTGCGACCATAGTCGAGTAGTGCGACCATAGTCGCAGTCCATGACCGCATACTATATGTAAAAATCAATTTAATAGTTCATAGGAGGATCATATAACAGTCAGAAATGAAGAACAAAAAATATAGAATAATACGTAAACTGCGATTATACTATCGCTCTCGTTAAGTACTGCGACCATAGTCGGGTGCTTGATCGCATTATACATTACATGCGAAAAAAAGTAAACTGCGACTATATTAAAAATCATTAAATATCAAATCAGATAAAAAAATTAAAGAAGCATTCAAATTAGTTTCGTGATTTAATAAAAAAATGTTGGCAGTTTGGCCGCAATTATAAAAGATAATTGTCACAAAAATTGAATAACGTCATAAAATAAAAAATAATAAACTATACATATCCACTGTCTTTTACCGACAGAGTAGCTTTTCATAAGGGGTATCTAGTAATTTAACTTCTTCCTATAAGCGTACCGCAAGTTAGTGGGGTGACAAATCTTGAGCCACGTCACCGCAGGCTGACAGAGTTCTCTCAGCTGCAGGCTGATATACGTTTACTCATTGATCTAATCGTTCCATTTTGTTCTATTGTTAAAAAACCGTTAATGTTTGAACCCAAAGAAAATGGAGTAAACAAACTTCAAATCACTTGATTTTTTATATGTATATATCTTAGAATATGAAGATGATAATGTGCGGTCGGATCATAAAAATTTACTCGGGAAATTGATTTTTGAGTGCGACATAGGAGGTAGTTGCCTCCTGTGTCAGCTGATTTACATTTCTCTCTCTCTCTCTCTCTCTATATATATATATATATATATATATATATATATATAATATATATATATATATATATAAATGATATTTTTCTTTTTAACATAATTATATAAACTATTGGGTTGTGTTATATACATAGTATTTTTGTGGTGGAGATTTTTCGCCACGAGAGATCGGACGGTCGATCCACACGACAAGCTAGAGTAGAGAAGTGAGGGAGTGCGTGAGTAAAAGTAATACACAACTCATAAAGGGAGATACAGGATTTTCGTGAAAACCCAAATATGAAAAATACCACGGTGTGGAGGAAAAGAATCCACTGGTTATAAGATTTAGAGATATTGTATGCCAGAGCCTCAGTATCGGGCTTAACGGGAAGTCAAGAGATTAAGAAAAGAGCTCCCTTCTCATTGGAGGAGAAGGTCTATTTATGTTTGAACAGATCTGTATACATGAGGCGGATGGAATGGCGTGATCCTCATAACCACATGATCTGCACGTGTACGTTTGTTGTAAAAATCGTGATAATTGACGCTTGATTGTTGGGATTATATCCAGAGAATTTCGGCTCTGTCTATAACTGTCCAAACTGGAGGGCGTTTCACATTATGAATATGGAGGAAGATCAGGCTGCGAAACTGAAGGTGGAGATCAGGAATGATATGTTCTCGGGGCGTAACTAAAAGCAGAAATCAGGAATAATCTATTGTGGTGATTGTCTTGTGCGGAGTAAAGGTCTCTAAAATGAGAGGGCCAGAGATGGTTGAGAGCACTAGAGCTGCCATGATAGAAGCCTCCTCGAGGCGAAGAGGAGCTTCTGGAATGATTCAAAAGTGACGGAGACTTTTAATTACTTGGACACGTGACATCATCTTGTATGGATCAAATTTTAACTAGTACAATTTTAAATAAAAAAACATAATATGTAAGCCCAATTAAAATCGGTAGGCACTTCAAAATTTAGAAGCACACTCACAAAAAGAAAAAAATGTCTCCTTCTAATTTACTCAATAAATCTAAAATCCAGACAATGTTGTATAAATTAGTGTTTCAAGACCCAGAAAATGATGTACTCCCCCGGTTCAGATTTTCTGGTCGTTTTTTTGATTAGACATATCAATTAAGAAAAATTGATGGAATCACAAATCAATTCCCCCTTCCAATTTTGCCCTTGCTTGGGAAATAACACGTTTTGTTATAAAGAGTGGTATTTTTGTTATAAAGAGGAAAAAACAAGAGTATTACTGCATACTCTATATTGAAAATAGTAAAAGTAGTATTGGGATTGATAAAAGTAGTATTGAGATGTAAAATGAACTACTAATTTGAGGCAAAAATTTGAATAAAAAAGACACTACTATTTCCGAATGAAGGGAGTAAAATTAGTGTTTCATGTCGTAGGTTAAAATAGCATTCAAAATATTATGCAAAATTAAATTATTCTTAAGTTAAGAAAAAGGAACAAACAATAAAAAAAACCAAAAAAAAGGAAAAAAAGAAGATGAGTGGAATAGATCACAGAATCTGTCACCTGGCGCTCTGGGCCCGCGGAGGGTCCACACGGACTTCAGGCTGCTATAGGGCCCACACGTTTTATTCGGATAAAAACGTTCTCGCTTTTACCACAGAGATAGAGGTGAAATGAGATTTGGTAAGGTTTCTCTCTCCTCTCTCTCTCCCCCCTCAATAAATAGACACAGGTTCGATCAAAGAAGGTGAAGGCAAAGTCTGTAGAAAATATTCACAGCAAATAAATGTCCCATACCGGAAAGAATGGGAACTATGTGGCCTTCAAATTTTTGTTTTCCCCGCGATTAATCTGCGGGGCCTCGTTGTGGGGGCCTATAATCCCAGCTTTGGGAAGCATTAAATGGGCTTGAAGTTCTGGCCCGTGGCCCAAGTGTTTGTGGATGTCCTAATAACTCTCTCTCTCTCTCTGAGCTCTTAGGCTCCATTCATTCATGCCCTCCTTAATAACTGCCCTTTTTTTAAAAAAAAATTTGCAGACGAGAGATTCCCTTTGTTTCTTCTCTCTTTTTTTTTTTTTTTTTCCTTTTTGTTTCTTTTATTTGAAATAAAATCCATAGCTTTGATTTAACCTAGGAGTTTTCATAATTCATCACTTTAACCCTTTACCACTTAGAGATGAGCCTTAAAAAAGCACATAATTCTAGCAATTAGAGGGGGTGCGTAGCTGAGGAAAGAAGACATCTGAATTGGAATCAAATTTGACTTAAATGTGGTAGCATTACAAGGGACCATGAAGTCACCCATTGATGAGGGAGAATGTGACGATGAGACTGTGTCCATGGCATGGAAACTTGCTGTCAAATGGGCTCGCGCGAACCTTGAGACTCTAGCTTTGGTAAAAACCAATTCACTCAATCTAATGAGCTCATTTCAAGAAAGAGAATAAACTTTTTTTTTTTTTTTTTTTTTTTTTAAGATAAAACGGTGAACCTATAGAGGCCCCCCACATTTATCTCTATAGATATGTTTGATAGAAAAATAAATTTCTCAACTAACTGATTTTGTGCACTCGCAGGTGCTGGAGGGAAATGGTGCAAAAAAATGAACTTTAGCGTAGTTAAGCTCTCATTGACTCGTTACGACCTATAATTATGGTTCATAATGGCTGCTAACAGAATTTAAAGGGAAACAAACATTTTTTTTAATCCATATTTTTAATTTTTTCAAAGCAATTCTCTAAATAAGCCATTCCACAGGATTGTGCAAAATGCACTAATTATATTTTGATACTTATAGACTATAAACAATTGTTGTAGTTTACCAAGCTGTAATAGAAAGTAACTAATGCTCAAATCAATTAAAAGACTTAGAAAGCATTAGCTATTTAAATATTTATTGCAATAACTTTTACATCAAAACTCAATTTAATTTGATTTTGACGCGCACGTGTCCCAAGAGAGAGAACATATGGATCATGAGTGCCATGCGGGATGAACCCGGCCCAAATTGAAAATATGGGATTTATTGGGCTTGTGACAGGGCGACCTTTTTCTTTAGGCCCAATGTTTCACTATGGCCCGTAGCCCAAATTATGTAAGCCCAACTAGGTTGGGGATTTGTATTATAAATTTATTACTGATTACAAATTACATGTTGGGTATTACTTTGATTTTGTTGAAAATTCTAGGGATTTGGACAATTGTATAATTGTTCACCCAAATCCCTTCAACTTCTTCGGAATTTCTCTTCAGTGCGAAACAAACAACCGAAAAGTCCGAAGAGGAGTCACTTCGAGCTGGGATTTCTTCTGAGTAAAAAAACAACTCACAAATGATCAAAATTTATGAACTCTACAATTGATGATTGCTACTTAATTTGATTCATTAAGTTCTTTATTCAAAAGCCTATTATCTTTTTTATCAAATCAAAATCTCCAAGAATAAGTTGAATATGATTCATGTTCGGAGTCCATATTTCAACATCACATGAATTTGTGCTCCAAGTAGCATCTTTTCACAAGCCCTTGTCATTTCCAAGATACGTAGTTCCATCCCCTCCGTTTAGTTCCGCTTCGTATCCATCGATATCTCAGGCAGGCATAGGAGAGTAATCGATTAGCTCAATCATTGGAGCCGTCGGAATGGGAGCAAACATAGTACCGGATCAAAACGTTTCCCAATATTCATCAGCCATATTACGCAGCAACAAAATGATTGATTTACCCTTCGTGGAATTAACTTTGAAAATTAAATGGGCAGAAAAATAAGTGTATTCAGAAAATAATAAAATACCGAAACAATACTTCATGTAAAAAGTATCTTTCTACTGTTTATATGATATTTGAACATATTTTTTTTTGTAGCATTATAAACTTTATTACTATATTAATTTTGTAAATATAATAATAGTTTTTTATCATATTTCTTTTTGCAAAATAATATTGCAAATAATTGGCATATTCTTCATTGGGCTAAACAAACCCATTTGCCATTTTTACATAGTTCTATTTCTAGTAATGCAAGTTTTCATTTGGAAAATCTCGCTACAATCACCTACTTTATTTCATAATTAGAAAAAAATCAGCTTCATAATTTTCTTCGCTACAGTCTCATCCACATCAGCATAAATTGATCCTTTCAAGCACCACTTATTTATATATTTTCATTTCTTCTTTTACCCTTCCCTCTCGCTCTCGACGTTGCTCTCCCCTCAACCTTGACCTCGACTCAGAGTAATTCGCGGGTCGACCTGCACAGTTACGTTGCCATAGGGATTGGAATGAGGGCGTGAGTTCCCCTCCCGGGGGTCTCAGGGCGCCGAGCCCTCAGATTTATTTTTTTTGTGACCGACCTTTTACAGATCACGTTTGTTCGTACTCACGATGAGTTTTGTTTGTGTTTGTATTTGTGATCAATGTGTTTTCTAGATCTGAAAAGCATTGGGCATGAATCGGTTGTCGGTGAATATGCTGATATGAGGATTGCGACTCATGATCACAATCCTCTGTGAGAACTGCGACTACTAAAGACTCAAAACAAAACATTTTTGTGTGGACTGCGATCATGGTCGCAGTCCTAATAAATATTTAGAAACATGGCATTTTTGTGTGGACTACAATCACGGTCGCAGTCCTGATAAAGATTCAAAAACATGACATTTTTGTGAGGACTGCGATCATGGTCGCAGTCCTGATAAAGAGGACTATGATCACGGTTGCAGTCCTATAAAAACTTAGAAACATGTCATTTTTTATGAGAACTGCGATCGTAATTGTAATCCTAATAAAAAGGACTGTGATCATGATCGCGATCCTAGACTCAGAAACATGTGCTAATAAAAATGACTGCGATCATGGTCTCAGTCCCCCAAAAATAGGATTTTTTGTGAGCACTACGATCATAGTCGCAATCCTTAGAGATATGACATTTTTATGAAGACTGTGATTATGATCGCAATTTTCAGATATATGATTTATTTTTGAGAATTGTGATTATGGTTGTGATCCTCTATATACCAGCTGTCCGTATTTTTGAAACAGTCCGTTTTTTTTGAAGCGATTACTACGAGGCATTTGCTTCTTTTACGATTACTGCGAGGCATTTGCTTCTTTCAACGCTTAAGAGCGCTTCTGCGCTTGACACGTGGACGCACGTGGTTAGTTTAAAGAAGAAGTGGTGGAAGAGAATAAAATTATGAAGCTAAGTTTTTTTCCTAATTACAATTTGACATAGAGAGCTGTAGCGAAATCTCCTTTTCATTTTATCTATTATTATGTCTACTTTCTCATTTTTCTAAATAATTATGTTTTTTCTTGCTGCACTTGGATTTCCTAATATGATTTAAATCTGAAGCTTACTTATTACATACTTACAATGGTTCTCCGTTTCTCTCAAGTGCAATGCAATTCCTATTCAAATTTTTTGACATTATTCACAAGTTCACGTTCTCATGGAACAAAAGTTTGATATGTTTCTTCTTCAAATGCACTTAGAGGAGAGTACTAGAGACAACCTAAACTATTAATATTGTTATCCTATCTAAATATTATGAGCCGAATCTATACATTGCACCTTATCCATCCATATTTCGTTATGTAGAAAATTTGTTTTAGCTTTGTATTTCTAATCTTTAACCTTTTAGATTTAATGTGAACATGTACTTGTCCTCACCAAAAAGTCTGTTATAGTTTTTAATACACATATTGTCCTTAATTAAATGTCTTTCCGGAGTTCATTTGAGCGACCTACGTGATGGACATTTAATGTTCGTCACGCGCTAGTCGCATGGTCCGATTTGGAGGCTTTATTTTTATCCACCTTTTTTAATTTCTATCCATCTCATGGTGGATAAATTTTTTTGACATTGACAATTTTTTTTACAGAGATATTTTTTTGCATGAATAATATTTTTTTGCATGGATGCTATATTTCTGTCCATCCTTCTCTAATTTTTTTCTGTCTACCCTTAATGGATGCTAAATGTGTATTGGAATTTTTCTCTAGAGATTTGTCATTAGCAATTTATTCATAATTAGCAAATTATTCATAACATAAATACTATTTATTTATTTTTAACTTAGAAACTATATACACATCTAATATTCTGTCGACATTCTCCAAATTTTTGTCCACCTTATCATACATTCTGTCCACTTTCTTCAAAATTATGTCCACTTTTTTAATATTCTGTCCACCTATTTTAATTTTCTTTAATAGTATGTCACTTTCTTTAACGTTATATTTTTAAAATTATGTCCACTTTCTTTAATATGACTTCTTTAATATTCTGTCTATATTTTCAAAATATTATGTCCACCTAATCTAGTATTTTATCTAAGCATGTGAATGATTTTATAACCTTCTCAATAATTTATTGAGAATGGAGACAACCTTCAGCGGCCCCGGTTGTGGCAGGGGCGGAGATCTTGCCCAGTTTTCTCCTTTTCTATCTGCCTTAGCCAATTTCTATTTACTTTTTATATATTTCTGTCCCCCTTTCTTCCTTTTTGTCTACCTTCATTAATTTCCTGTCTACTTTTGTAAATTTCTGTCAAATTTTCTCTATTTTTATCTATCTTCGTCAATTTTTATCTTCTTTTATAAATTTTTTTCAACTTTGTCATGATCTATCTCACTTGATCAAATAAACATCAAACAAGAATATGTTTGATAATGGAGAGATTTAAAGGCTTGAGAGAGGTTAAAAAAGGAACATTATGATAAGTTTTGAAAAATGGAGATTATGTTAAGTTGTTGAGATTATTGCCTTGACGGACTGTTGCCACCGAGTCAACATGATGATCCCGGAGCGACGATAAAGCTCTCTGGATTATGGGCGTTGGGCGATTTTGAAGTTTCAGGTTAATGACAAACACAAGGCGATAGAGCCTTCCGGAGTGGTGAAGACTCCAGAGCGGAAGATCACTTTGAAACACCTAGTCAGAGGAGTACTCCGTAGCGAACCCGAGGTGTTTAGCGAAAGCGACCCAGTCCAGCCTGGAAGCGAATGGCCAGTCCAGCCTGGAAGAGGTGCAGTCCAGAAGATTTTTGTCAACGAAACTTGGGGAGAACATCAGGTGCAGTTTAGGGATGTCATAACTTATAACCCTAGTTTTTCCTATAAAAGAGGATGCACCTTCATTAGGGTTAAGCAAGCAAAATCGCTAAAGTATCAATAAATTATATAATTGTGAGTGCCACTGTATAGAGTGGCTGTGAGGATTCTCTTCTTCTCCATTGTAATCTCTCTGATAAATAGTGGATTTGTGTGCGACTCCGTGATTTTTCCGATTTAGGTTTTTCATATAATTTCTAGTGTCTTTGATTGATCTATTTTTACCCTTTTTCTTCTTTCACGTTGTTGTCAATCCCATAACTGATACTAAAGTGAGGTTCGTAAATAGTGGACTAAGGAAGATCAAAGTTGAAAGATTTAACGACGTGAACTTCAGATTCTGAAAGATGCAGATCGAAAACCACTTGTACCAAAAATATCTTTATTTTCCACTTGATGAAAAGACCCAAAAACCAAAGGAGATGTCTGAAAGCTAGTGGGATATTCTAGATCGAAAAGTCCTAGGGGTGATCTGATTTTCTCTGGCATTCATGATTGCGTTCAACTTCTTCAAAGAGAAGACGACTCAAGACTTTATAGTGGCCCTCTCGAAGATGCACATAAAACCCTCGACTTCATACAAGATTTTCTTGATGAAGAAGTTGTTCAACCTGAAAATGATGAACATCGGAAGCGTCACTGAGCATCTCAATGAATTCAACATGCTAACAAGCCACTTAGAATCTGTTGAAATCAATTTCAATGACAAAATGATGGGTACTAGTTCTATTGTCCAGTCTGCCATAGGCCTGGGATGGTCTCGTAATGGCGATGAGCAATTCTTATGGATAGGAACCTTAAAGTTTAATGATGCGGTGGGTGCATTTATCAACGAAGAGGCACAGAGGAAGTCATCGAGGTCAGTGAAAACATCAGGAGTTCTATCAGTGTTGATCAGACAGGAAGACCGATAAATAGAGAAAAGAAAAAGAATGACAAATTCAAGTCCAAATCAGAGAGAGGTATTTCCAAATCAAATGGTGTCGGGTGTTGGCAGTGTGGTGAGAAGGGGCATATTCAGAGGGACTGCAAGCAGAAGAAAGATGTAGAAGGCAAAAGCAAAGAGAAAGATTCTGCATTATGTCACGGAGGGTGATGGATCTGATGCTTTGTTCTCTCCTAGGCTGGTTCCAGCGAATCATGGTTGATTGATTCGAGCGCCTTCTTTCATGTCACTTCTCGACACAATATCTTTCAAAATTATGTGAAAGGTAAGCTTGAAAAGGTGTATCTGGGAGATGATGAACCCTGCAACATTGTTAGGAAAGACGATGTGATGGTTAGCCTCTCAAATGGCTCGACACTGAAATTAAAAAAACGTCAAACATGTACCAAAGCTAAATAGAAATCTGATCTCTGTTAGTCAGCTTGCAGATGGAGGGATGAAGACCACCTTCGACAATGATGTATGCAAGATCACAAAGGTACCATGATGATGGCATATGCAGGAAGGAAGATACCCTCTACATGACGTCGAGTTTCGGAGCATCAATTTTAGTTGCTTCATCGGAGTTGGATGTTGAAGTGTGGCATCGAAGCTTGGGCATATGAGCGAGAAGCGAATAAGCGGTCAGAGCTAAATATAGCTGTCGAAGAATAAGCTGTCGAAGCTAAATATATTGCAGTGACAGAAGCTTACAAGGAGTTTATATGACTGAAGGATTTTATGAAAAAGCTTGGCAAAGAGCAGTTGACTCCATCATTGCATAGTGATAGCCAAAATGCTATAAATCTTGTCAACAATCAGTCTATCATGACAGAACCAAGCACATTGATGTGTGATACCACTTCATCCGCATTCTTTTGAAGGACGATGTGTTATCACTGGTGAAGATATATACGAGTCAGAATTTCGCAGACATGCTGACCAATGTGGTCATAACAGAGAAGCTGACGACCTAGTCAGCCTCTGTGGGTCTTCTATGTTGGCTCTAAGGCCTATCACTCTAGTTTTGATGATGAGTAACTCATGTAGTTATAGTACTAATGATCTTGTGTTGATTAAGTTTCAGATATTCAATGAAGAACTTAGTCGGTGTTTAGCTTCAACAAAAGATTCAAAGTCAAGTTTTGAAGGTAACACATGTTACTTCAAGAGCTCGCACTTCAAGATCACATCAAGTACTCAAAGAGGAGTTTAGCTTATGGATCAAGTTTGGATCAAGTCAAGATAGAGAAGAAGATTTTCAAAAGAAGACTTGAGTCCATATTTGTAAGTTTAAGATTTTTATAAATATAAAGGATAGATTAGTTGTGGATTGCTCAAGCTCACACACACAAAATATTTCATAACTTTCATGTTAAATAGTTTTAGTTCTTGAAAGATAAAGTTTTGATTTAGATTTTCAAAGAATACATCTTTTGTTTTCATGAATAGATTTCATCAAAATAAATTTACATGGTAGTTTATATGTGTATTAGATTTCATCTATATACATTGTTGCTTCATGTTATCTAGAAACTTATTTTGATGAGTTTATATCTTGTGTTTAAAATTTTGCATTTATCAAAACTTATTTTGAGCTTATTGTCAAAAATAAGTATATTTCATTCTTTATGTGTATCAGATCAATTCCATACACATTATATTTCAAATGTATTTCAATATTTTGTTTTTGTATTTGTACAAATTTTGAAAAATCAATTTTTTATTTAAAAGTTAATTTTTGTAAAATACGATTTTTAGTTTAAGCCTTAAATTCTTTACCTCAAAAATAATTCACATGTTTGTAATATGTGTTGATCTTTGATCACACATATTTGTGCTATATAATATTTCTGTAAGCTTATTTTTGTGAATTTTATGGAGATTTTATGGGATTTAAATTGAATTTAAAAAGATCTTTAAAAAAAAAATCCTAAAAATGTTTTCTGGGCTGCTTGCGGTCGACAGACCGGTCGACCGAAGTAAGGCTCGGTCGACCGAGCGATCAACCGACATGCACAACATGCATGAGCCCAGATCGGTTGACTGGGTCGGTCGATCGACTGAGACGGTAAGTCTCTGTTGGGTCGCGGTCGACCGACTGATCGACTAACAGAACATGTCTTGGGAAGCGGTCAACCCGGCGTCGACTGATAACCCCAATGGTCAAAAATTTGATCGTCGGCCGGTCGACCGACCGGTTGATCGACAGGTCATCCTGGCCTGTAACAACTAGTTTTCTGTAGCTTATAAAATAGGGTCTTTTGGGCCAGTTTTTGTTAAGATTTTTACAAGCTTTTAGAGCCAAGTTTTCCTATCTTCTACAGAGTTTTTCCAACAAGTTTTTGAGCTTAACTTCCATATCAAATGAAAGTTTATCAAGAGTATTTTTGTTAATCTTTTTTTAAAGAATTTTCTTGAGTTTTTCATCTTCACATCTATCTTATTTTTCTCACACAAGCTTGAGATATCTATTGCTATATCCATCCTATAGGGATCCTTGTTGCAAGAGTGTTTGTTGTTGATCAAGCGAAGAGATCACCAAGTATTCCAATTTATAATTTGGAGAAATTGTAGAGGTTGCAGCCTCGGTGAGTTTGCAGGTTCGCGTGTATTGTTCTTGCAGGAACAAGTGAGGGACTTGCGGGTCCAAGAGTTCTTGAGGGAGCTTGTTGTAGGTGTTGCGGCACAGAGTGATCTTGTTGGAATGATTATAGTAGAAATCTTTCATTGCGGTGAAGGCGGGGACCTAAAGCAAGTGGCTCAAACCTCGAAACAATTATCTCGTGTTTGCAATTGCTCATCTCTCTTTCAGCTAACTTGTGTTTATATCTTGCATGCTTAAATCGTTTACATCTTTATATGCTTGATATTTACTTGTGCATAATTGATATGATTGCTTGGGTTGTTTGATATCTTGCATCGTTATTATTGTTTATTTTTTATATACTTGATATTGTATTTGTACTCACACTTGTATTTAACCAAGAGAGTTATAGTAGCACCTCAACTCTTAGTCTAGAGGAATCTTGAGGAGAAAGTCTAGGGTCCTTCACTGGGAATTCGGCTTCACTCTTTGGTTATACATTGTGTGTAGTTTTAATTTGCATAATAGTTTTTAATTTCACATTATATGGTATTAGATTAGCACATCACCTATTCAAACCCCTCTAGGTGATTTACAATTGGTATCAGAGCTTGATGCTCTTGATTTGAGTCTAACAACTTAGAGTTAAAGATCTTATTTTTGCTAATCACAATATTTGTATACACACACAAGGATTCATTGCACCTCCCATGTTTGATATTCTTAACTTTCAAACTTGGAAAGTTAAGATGTCCATGTATCTCAAATCCTTAGGTATTTATGTTTATCTTGCCACTATTAAAAATTCATATTTTGCAAATGGCAAGCATCTTGAAGCTAATGCAAAAATCATCCATGCTTTAAAGTCAACCCTAAATAATGAATATTTATCTAGGATTCTAACTTTGATTCAGTTTTTGTAGTATGAAACACTCTCATCTTTTTTTGGTGAACAAATGCAGTATTATAAGGAGAGTGATTCAGATGAAGGAAGTGATGATTCTATCATGTGCTACATGGTCCAAGGGGATAACCCCTTGAGGTAAATTCTAATTCCGAGGTTGATAATGATAATGAAGTGCCATATGATGACCTTGCTTTATTTTGTCAAAACTTCTTGAAAAATATGATTTGTTAAAAGTTGAAAATAAAAGATTAAAAAATAACGATAATTTTATTTTAAAAGAAAAAGATTCTTTTCAAAATAAATTTGAAATTGTTTCAAAGAAAATGAATCTTTGAAAAAGAAAAGTATTTTGGTTGAAAAAGAAAAGAATTGTTTTGAAAGATAATGACTCTTTGAAAAAAATATTTTGAAGGAAAAGAAAATATTTCTTTTTCTAAAAAAAAAGGATTTTGTTTCTAATGCTTATATTTCTTCTTCTAAAATTGAAAATGATATATGCATTTTGAAGAAGAACATTGATTAGTTGGGCTCAACATTGAGCCAATGTGCATTTAAACATAATACATTAGAATCTATATTTCGCAAGAAACATATTTCACATGTTCATGCACATACCCCACGGCATACACCACATGCACATTATGTTCACACCAATGCGCACATGTATGTTAGAGTGTACATATGTACACATTGTGACCGCAAAGGTCATCTTACAAGATTTTAGTTTGATAGATTAAATTCTTTAAATTTTGCAAATAAAATTGTTTGGGTTCCTATTGCTACTAACCCTCATAGACCCAAGAAAATATGGGTATCAAAATTTTCACTACTTGTTTTTAATGTAGGTGTAGGCTCTCACAAGATGTGAGAGAATTGGTGCCTTGATGGTGGATGTATTTGGAGTTTGAAGGACAAACCCATTTGATGCGTTACTATCAAGGAAGCATGGTGGGAAGATCACCTCAATTTGGAAAAATAGATTGGCTACATCGGTTTTGGTAATTATTTCATCCTCCACATTTAAAAATATTTTAAATGCTCGAATGATAGTGTAGTAAGCTGGACTCAATCATATATTGTTTTGTGCTTAAGAATGAGTTGATTGGTTGCCTAGCTATGCATGTATTTTTGAAAATAATATTCATGTTTTCAAATGGATTTACATGCCTATTTTTTTAGTTGATTCAAGTTTTTTTTTTATGTGCTTTAGTCAAAGCATATATTGATTTATATGTTTATATCATGTATTGATATGCAATCTTGTTAAAACTTGTGATATACATGTACAATTTTTGAGTTACACTTGCTCTTCATTCTTTACATATTTTATTTCTTTTGTGTACTCATTTTATATTTGATTGTGCATTGTATCTTCTAATTTTGATGATTCTTACGTGATTATATGATATATCATGTTTTTGAGAAATTTTTTTCATATGAACCTTGTCTTTGAGTCTTATTGATTTATTTCATGAATATGTTATTCACATAATTATTGTGCACTCACTTTTATATTTACTCATGATTTTGTTTTTGTGAGCTCATATATGTGCTTTATAGATTTTTGAGTGTCGACTCTCGTGTAACTTAGCATGTTTTCATGGAATAAAGTATGTTTTATTCCTTACTTGACGGATTTCGTACTAGTTTGTAAAATTACTTTAAAATTAGTACTTTATTATTCAAGTGGTAGAGTTTTCAACCTATACTAAACTATTTTCAAAATAATTATTTTTGAAAACTTCTGCCTTATAGGGGCGGTTGGTTGGGCGAGCATGCCTTGTGTGCCTTATTGAATTCCTTTAAACATGTGCATGTTAGGGTGGATGTTATGAGATATATATAATTTTAATGATATTTCATTCTTGTATACTCATACTTGTTATATATATATATATATATATATATATGCATCATATTTCAATTGGTATTTAAATTGATCATACATACATATACATGATTTCTTGTGCTAAGTTAATAATGTCTATACATATTGCTTTATAGCACAAATTATTTATACTAAGCTTGATTTAGTTCTTAAATGTCAATTGGTTTTTCAATTGGTATCTTTACAAGATTATGCATTGGTTTTGTTGGCATTTCAAAAAGAGTGAGAAATTTTTTTCTTTTTGAGAAAAATATTTTGTTATAAGAAAATGATTATATTTTCATATTGGTATCAATTGTTTATAATTAGTATCTATATTGCAAAATTGGTATCTAGTAGTGGTATCTATGACTGAGTTTTCTTGCACGCAAAAATATGAATATTAGATTTGAGAATTAAAGGTGTGCGAGGTGCTCAATACTAATCCGCGGTAGCAAGGCTATGCGGGTCGTGATCCTCAGGGAGGGACTGCGATGGAAGCGTTAAGCAAGTTTCTCTAAAGTTTTTATCTTTTTTATTAGTTATGATGGTGGTATTTACAATGGGTGGTATTTACAGTGAAGTGGAAGAGAAGAATTTAGGAAGATGTGGATCTAACTAAAGGAAGAAAGAAAGAAAGATTACCTCTTCAGTCTGCTTACCGTTTGAACCGTTGCGATGATTTACCTTTTCTTGGAAGGCGTACAAGCATAGCGTATAGGATCGTCCGCCTTCCTAACTATGAAATAAAAGCAACTTTGAAGACCTGTTCATCGCCATAGGCCATCAAGGTTCCTTCCTCGGCTAGGTATTCTCGAAGCAATTGGTTCTCATGGTGGGCAAGACATTAGAGAACAAATAGAAGGAAGTAAATACTGAGATACACAAGATTAAATAAGAAGAAAAGAAAATAAAACAATACAAAAATAAAAGCAAACCTCGATTTGATTATTAAACAATGGTGGAAAAATAGAACTTACACCGACTGTCACCATCAGTACAAGTAGATCCCTTCCTCCATGAATACATCATCTCCTCTCAGTTTTTTCAAAAAGAAAATAGAAATTTACAATGGGGGAAATAAAATCTAACCTAGAAGAAAAACCTAAACCCTAACTTTTGGCCCTTTGCTGGACGCTGGACGCTCTGTACGTTGCACTGCAGGGGGTATTTATAGGTGCAGAAGGCCGAAGAGTCCCGGATGAAGTTGCCCACAAAATCTGTTGCCTGATCTCATCCATACTGCCGCAGAATTGCGACTTTTGCCGCAATTCTGCGGCAAAAATGTGGCTGTTGGCTACACGCTTTGGCGCGTGGCCTCTCCTGGTCCGTCCATGTGAGCGCCTGCTTCTGGAAGTATGATCCTGGCTCTTCATATTGGGATTTCGAGATAACTTGATAATCAAGTTACCTAGATTTTGAATTCTCCCAATCTCTTTTAAACGAATTTCCTTATCTCTGCACTCTTTTCATTCTCATCTGCAAGAGTTTAGGGTTGGGTAGAAGTCTATCCTTCCCTCATCTTTGATATTTGCAACTTTAGCCCTTTGTATTTGCATTTTGACTTCTTGTAATTGCGCTTTTACACCTGGGCTTCAAACATGGGCTTGGATCTGGGCTTTTGGGCTCTTTAAGCTTTATTTATTATTAAAATAATAATTTGAGGCCTGCACACAATAAATTACAAATTATTAATAAATGTGCAGAATTAAATGAGTAAATATGAAAATGTGATGGTAAATATGATGATAAAAATGCACTTTTCACTACCAATCACACCCCCACACTTATCTTTTTGCTCGTCCTCGAGTAAAAATCAAAAAGAAAGAGAAAAATCTAACCTAGCTAACTCACTTTCGTAGGAATCACGGTTGCACTTAGCATGTGCAACAAGCCGTTAAACCCCTAGGTTACCCTAGAGGACGAGTGTTGTCTCGTGAGGGTTTTCAGCGGATTACACCCACAAAATCCATAAAAAGGAAAATATTTGAATTATATTTGAAGAGACTAAGTAGTCTATAAGTTTTAGGATCCTCATTTTTATTCATTCTTAGACTTAGTCTTTATAAAGTAAATTGTTTTCATTTTAGGTAAGGGTCAAAATTGAACTTCTAATATAGTCTTTTTCGTTACCAAAAATCATATGCATCCTTGTAACTTGGCTAGGAATTCCTTAACTTGGACTCTCATGCCTCTTTAATTTTTTTCTCTTCCTTTTTTTTTAATATGTATAACTCATCTAATTTTCTTTCGTGTAAGCATCAAGGCTTCTTGAGGCCCTCATACCTAACTAATTGACTCTTAGATGTGTTAATACATATCTCATATTCTTAATTTTATTAGGCTTTCTAATCCACCCATGTAGCGAACTTAAAGTCGATGACTCCCAAACCGGTTGGCTTTAGGGCACCAGGTGAGAAAACACCCCGCGGACTCAAATTCGAGTGAACTAGGCCCCAAAACTAAGGACTTTATTTTATTTACTCACCTTTAGGCATGAATACTTATGCTTCTTGAGGCACATGTATCAGCTTAATTGGTGAATTTTTTTTCCTTTTTTTTTCTTTTTTCTTTTTTTTTTTATGAGGCACAAGGTCTTTGTCTTAGAATCCTAGATATGCATTTGGTATGCATACTTCATTAAGGTAAAAATCAAGACTAATTAATTATTCAATTTCTTCTCCTATACCTAAAAATTAAACAATTTATTTATTTTGACCAAGTTTTTAGAAATCCTAATCATGATTTTCCTAATCCTTAAAACTAACTTAGATTTCTTTCAAAAAATAAGTCAAAATATTTCCTTTTTATAACATTTTTTTTTTAAAATTTTTTTTTTCAGATTTTTTTTTTAGCAAATTTTTGTTAGTTTCTACCTATGTTAGTATGTTAGTTAGTACGTTAGTAAAGCCCACCCCCACACTTATCTCATGCATTGTCCTCAATGTATGAATGAATGCATATATGCATGAAACAGAACAAGGGAAGGCAGAAAATTACCTTAGGGGTGGTTTCGGTGGTGGTCTAATTGGGCCAAGCGTTGCTACCCAATCAAGATAATGTAGTAGTTGGTGAAACCCACCAGAAATTTTTCGTCTATAACCCACTAAAATATATATATAATCATTTTTTAAAATTTTCACCCCATCAAATTTCCATAATTCATAATTAGTTTCAGAGTCAATTGTGTCAACCTCCTTGTCCCAAAATGGAGTATGAAAAGATGGAATTATTGACTTGGATATTATAGGTGCGGGAACGAATACCGACTCAGGGAAGAAGCTCAAATCAAGTAAGGGCTCAGGAGTCGGGCTAAGTTCAGGAAGTGGGTCCAAATCAATAAGTTTAAGCTCAAATCCACAATCATCTTCCCACAATGGCATGTGACTCAATGTTGGTGATTCAAGTTCAGGAATGATAGGTGTGGGAATTAAAACTGACTCTAAAAGATTACCTAAGTCGGGTAACAAAACAGGAGTCAATAATGATTCGGGAATTTGAACTTGATCACAGATTTGAGAATCTAGGTCACATATCTCATTGGGTTCAATGTTATAAAAATCAGAACTTGCCAATTTATCCATGGGACTTTCAAGATTGCACAATTGGTCAAGTTCAATATGATCATCAATTATAGGTGACTCAATATCATGATGAATTGGAACAGGATCCAATGTTGACTCGGAAAAAGTGAAATCAGGTGGAGACACTGGAGTCATTATTGAATCAGGAAGTAAAATTGAATCATCAAGTGGGAGATCATGATCATATTCATGTTCAAGTTCTATTTCAGGAAAGGAAAAACTTGCCAAATTATCAACAATTAGAGTTTCAGCAAGTTCAAATGATGGCACTGAAGTAGAATCTTGTTGTCCAAAGCAACTTGGTTCGTCGGCTCTACGAGAGTGGTCAATGATATCAGAAATGGCCGAACGGTGAGAACGTAAAGATTGAACCATCATATCTATATCACGATCACGGGCTAATCTAGCCTGAGTCATGGCTGCAAGCATCCCTTCATAGTTGATAGGTGCATCGTGTTGTGATTGGACTTGAAAGGGTGAAGTGTAATCGTGATGAAATTGTGAGTCGGTGGACTCACGCATAATCATTTCTCCGATTGATGGTAATTGTTGCTTGGACTCATGCATACTTATCATTTCCCCGATAGATGGTAGTCTATTCTGACTGGGTGGATCTAAGTATGACTCATTGAAAGAATGTGGACTGGGTGGAGACTGAGGACAAGTCGGTTGAAAATTGGACTCGGGGGACTCGAAACCCCATGAACTCTGTGACGAGTTGAAAGTATGAAAATCATGGTCATAAGATGGGGGTATGGGTTATAATTATTCGGATAAGACCATTCCGGCACACTAGATTGGTCAAAGTTATGATATGCCGGGTTGGTAATATCCGAAAAATAGTTAGGTGTGTAATATGGATTGAAGTTGGAAAAATTATTATTATATGCCATATCACACCAACACAAACAAACAAACAAATAAACAAAAAAAAGAAAAAAATTCTATCCTAAGTTAGGGTAGACCTATGACCTACACGACTCCTAACTGGTTAGACTGTCCACGGGAGGTCGGGTGCAGACTTTGACCACGAGTTAATCAGCCAGGTCAGGGAAAGAGTGGTGGGAGGTTTTCCGTCAAAGACGTTCCTTAATTAAATAACCACCAATCTTCGGGCTTTCGGCCCTCAATCCCTTTCCTAGACACTGATTTGGCAAGAGTCAACTTCCAGTACTGTTCCCCCTTAGGATAATCTCCTATTGAGTCCGAGATGTCCCTAGGGCCAACGTCTACTCTTTTTTAGTTAGGCTTGGGTTAGTGAGTGCTTGGGATATGATTTTTGGGCTAAGGAAGGGTGATGAAATCCCCACCTTATCTTGTTAATGGGTTATGCCCTTAAGATGAATTAGTGCAAGTGTACAAGATAAATAGATAGAATTCACTCAAAGCAGATAATCAACCAAGAGATGAGTCCTATTCTACATGCAATGCGTACGTACCTTGCTCCTCCAGCACTCTTCAACAGTAAATAAAAATAATTGAAAAGACACGTGCCTAATATGCAAACGTCTAATCAATTTTTATTTTTAACAACCAATAACTTACTGTTGAATTATTAGCAATTTACAGGTATATCACAGAACAAAATAAACAGAACAGTAAACAGAATTTACAATTTGCAGCAACCTGCAAAAAGATCAATCAGTAGTTCTCTACTGTTGCCGCGTTTCCGCGGCTCTGGCCGCGGATCCGCGGCAAAACAGTAGGTTCTGGTGCTCTGCCTTCGAGGGTAGAGACACAGAATAGCAATATGTCCACTGCTGCTGCTATATTTCTGTTTCCTGTTCTCCAAACCTGCAAACAGAAAAGAATAAAGAATTAGTTAAAAATTAAAATTTTGTTTTAGAGATAAACTTACCGTCCCTCCCCGGCAACGGTGCCAATTTGTTGACTGAGTTTTTCCTGCACGCAAAAATATGAATATTAGATTTGAGAATTAAAGGTGTGCGAGGTGCTTAATACTAATCCGCGGTAGCAAGGCTATGCGGGTCGTGATCCTCAGGGAGGGACTGCGATGGAAGCGTTAAGCAAGTTTCTCTAAAGTTTTTATCTTTTTTATTAGTTATGATGGTGGTATTTACAATGGGTGGTATTTACAGTGAAGTGGAAGAGAAGAATTTAGGAAGATGTGGATCTAAACTAAAGGAAGAAAAGAAAGAAAGATTACCTCTTCAGTCTGCTTACCGTTTGAACCGTTGCGATGATTTACCTTTTCTTGGAAGGCGTACAAGCATAGCGTATAGGATCGTCCGCCTTCCTAACTATGAAATAAAAGCAACTTTGAAGACCTGTTCATCGCCATAGGCCATCAAGGTTCCTTCCTCGGCTAGGTATTCTCGAAGCAGTTGGTTCTCATGGTGGGCAAGACATTAGAGAACAAATAGAAGGAAGTAAATACTGAGATACACAAGATTAAATAAGAAGAAAAGAAAATAAAACAATACAAAATAAAAGCAAACCTCGATTTGATTATTAAACAATGCTGAAAAAATAGAACTTACACCGACTGTCACCATCAGTACAAGTAGATCCCTTCCTCCATGAATACATCATCTCCTCTCAGTTTTTTCAAAAAGAAAATAGAAATTTACAATGGGGGAATAAAATCTAACCTAGAAGAAAAACCTAAACCCTAACTTTTGGCCCTTTGCTGGACGCTGGACGCTCTGTACGTTGCACTGCAGGGGGTATTTATAGGTGCAGAAGGCCGAAGAGTCCCGGATGAAGTTGCCCACAAAATCTGTTGCCTGATCTCATCCATACTGCCGCAGAATTGCGGCTTTTGCCGCAATTCTGCGGCAAAAATGTGGCTGTTGGCCACACGCTTTGGCGCGTGGCCTCTCCTGGTCCGTCCATGTGAGCGCCTGCTTCTGGAAGTATGATCCTGGCTCTTCATATTGGGATTTCGAGATAACTTGATAATCAAGTTACCTAGATTTTGAATTCTCCCAATCTCTTTTAAACGAATTTCCTTATCTCTGCACTCTTTTCATTCTCATCTGCAAGAGTTTAGGGTTGGGTAGAAGTCTATCCTTCCCTCATCTTTGATATTTGCAACTTTAGCCCTTCGTATTTGCATTTTGACTTCTTGTAATTGCGCTTTTACACCTGGGCTTCAAACATGGGCTTGGATCTGGGCTTTTGGGCTCTTTAAGCTTTATTTATTATTAAAATAATAATTCGAGGCCTGCACACAATAAATTACAAATTATTAATAAATGTGCAGAATTAAATGAATAAATATGAAAATGTGATGGTAAATATGATGATAAAAATGCACTTTTCACTACCAATCAATCTACTAGTATATGTTCTATCGATTTATCAAAAAAATTTTAAGTAGCACTAAAAAGTTGTTCTGTCAATTGGTATCAAAATTTATTTCAATTACTTATCAAAATTTATTTTGATGTTTACAAATGGCATAAAAATTTGTTTAAGTATTTTCAAAATTTGTTTTGATTTGTATTACTTATATGCAAGTGGAGCTTAATATCTCCTCTACATATAAATTCATGTTGAGTGTAGTATATAAAGAAGAGCTTAACCTCTTTTCTTTTTATGGTACAAGTATGCAGGAGGAGTTTAACATCTCCATCTATACATTGTATATTATGCTTATATGAGTTAGGGTCAAGTCATCTCTTTTTTCATGTAATGCATGTATGCTGGGGGAGTTCCTAACAGTCTCTCCTCTTCATAGATTTATATTGCATATATCCTTTACCTTGATCTCTTTACCCCTTTATTGATGAATTGGCAGGGGAGAGAAATTTAGTAAAGTTTATATATACATGTTTAATATTTTTATTTATACATATATATATATTTGTTTAGTATTTTGTTCATTAGCTTTATTGAATATCTTTATGTTTTTGCTATGCATGAGTTAAGGGGCTTCTATGAAGCTTATCTCTATTCCATGCATATATATAACTCCATGAGTTTTGTCATCATCAAAAAGGGGGGAGATTGTTGGCCCAAAGGCTCATCATTCTAGTTTTGATGATAATTAACTCTTATAGTTATAGTACCAATGATCTTGTGTTTATTAAGTTTCAGATATTCAATTAAGATCTTAGTCAGTATTTAACTTCAACAAAAGATTCGAAGTCAAGTTTTGAAGTTATCATATGTTGATTCAAGAGCTCGCGCTTCAAGATCACATCAAGTACTCAAAGAGGAGTCTAGATCATGGATCAAGTTTGGATCAAGTCAAGATGGAGAAGAAGATTTTTCAAAAGAAGACTTGAGTCCATGTTTGTAAGTTTAAGATTTTTTGTTTTAGGATAAAATAAAGGATAGATTAGTTGCGGATTTCTAAAGCTCACACACACACATATATAAAATATTTCATAATTTTCATGTTAATTAGTTTTAGTTCTTAAAAAATAAAGTTTTGGTTTTGATTTTCAAAGAATACATCTTTTGTTTTTATGAACAAATTTCATCAAAACAAGTTTATATGATTTATATGTGTATTAGATTTCATCCATATACATTGTTACTTCATATTGCTTAGAAACTTATTTTAATGAGTTTATATCATGTGTTTAAAGTTTTGCATTTATCAAACTTATTTTGAGTTTATTATCAAAAATAAGTATATTTCATTCTTTATGTGTATTGGATCAATTCCATACACACTATACTTCAAATGTGTTTCAATATCTTATTTTTTTATTTATACAAGTTTTGAAAAAAAACAGTTTTTCATTTAAAAATTGGTTTTGTAAAATATGACTTTTGTTTAAGCCTTGACTTCTTTGCCTCAAAAATAGTTCACATATTTGTAATAAATGTTGATCTTTAATCACACATATTTTTGCTACATAGTATTTTAATGAACTTATTTTTGTGAATTTTATGGAGATTTTATGGGATTTAAATTGTATGTAAAAAGATCTTTAAAAAATCCTGAAAATGTGTTCTGGGCTGCCTGTGGTCGACCGACCGGTCGACTGAAGTAAGGCTTGGTCGACCGACGTGCACATCATGCATGAGCTCAGATCAGTCGACCAGGTCGGTGACCGACTGAGAGACAGTAAGTTTCTGCTGGGTTGCGGTCGACCGGCAGAGTATGTCTTGGGGAGCGGTCGACCGAGCAGTCGATCGACAACCCCAACGGTCAGAAATATGATCGTTGGCCAGTCGACCGGCTAGTCGACCTGGCAGGTAACAACTAGTTTTCTGCAGCCTATAAAGTGGGGTCTTTTGCGCTAGTTTTTGTAAAGATTTTTACAAGCTTTTAGTGCCAGTTTTTTCCATCTTCTACAGAGTTTTTCCAACAAGTTTTTGAGCTTAACTTTTATGTCAAAAGGAGAGTTTATCAAGAGTGTTTTTCTAATCATTTTCAAAAGAATTTCCTTGAGTTTTTCACCTTCACATCTATCTTATTTTTTTTCACACAAGCTTGAGTTATTGATATATCCATCATATATGGATCCTTATTGTGAGAGTGTTTGTTGGTGATCAAAAGAAGAGATAACTAAGTGTTCCAATTTGTAATTTGAAGGAATTGTAGAGGTTGGGCCTCGGCGAGTTTGTGGGTTCGCGTGTGTTGTTCTTACGGGAACAAGTGAGAGACTTGCAGGTTCAAGAGTTCTTGAGGGAGCTCGTTGTGGGTGTTGCGACACCGAGTGATCTTGCGGGATCGATTATAGTGAAAATCCTTCATTGTGGTGAAGGCGGATACATAGATTAAGTGGCTCGAATATCGAAACAATTCTTACGTGTTTGCAATTGCTAATCTCTTTCTCAACTCACTTGTGTTTATATCTTGCATGATTATATCATTTACATCTTTATATGTTTGATATTTACTTGTGCGTAATTGATATACTTGCTTGGGTTGTTTGATGTCTTGCATCGTTATTATTGTTTATTCTTTATATGCTTGATATTGTATTTGTGCTCACACTTGTATTTAACCAAGAGAGTTATAGTAGCATCTCAACTCTTAGTCATGAGAAATCTTGAAGAGAAAGTCCAGAGCCCTTGACTGAGAATTCGGCTTTACTCTTTGGTTATACATTATGTGTAGTTTTAGTTTGCATAATAGTTTTTTAATTTTGCATTATTTGGCATTAGATTAGCGCATCACCTATTCACCCTCCTCTAGGTGATTTACATTATAGGGTGAAGATTCGGAGTTGAGTCGCAATAAATGCCACTATGAGATGAGAGTCAGAGTATAAGAGAGAGACGGAGTACCACTGCTGTGACAATAATCAGTCTTCAAATAAGAGATTGTTAAGTTGTGGAGTCAGATTATTGTCTTGAGGGACTGTCACCACAGAGTTAGCATGATGATCCCGGAGCGATGGTGGAGCTCTGCGGGTCATGGCGTTAGGCAAGTTTGGAGTTTCAGGTTGATGGTAAGAACGAAGCGATGGAGCCTTCTGAAGTAGTGGAGACTCGGAAGCAGAAGATCACTCTAAAGCACCTAGTCAAAGGAGCACTCCGTAACGACTCCGAGATGCTTAGCGGAAGCGGCCCAGTGTGGAACGGTTCAGTCCAAAAGCTTCTTTACCAGCGAAACTTGGAAAAACGTCAAAGGCAATTTAGGAATCTCACAACTTGTAACCCTAATTTTCTATAAAAGAGGATGCGTCATCATTAGGATTAAGCAAGCAAAAGCATAAAGCATCAATGAATTATACTATTATGAGTGCCATTGTACAAAGTGATTGCAAGGATTCTCGTCTTCTCCCCAGTAATCTCTCTGATAAATAGTGTATTTGTATGTGACTCCATAGTTTTTTTCGATTTGAGTTCACATTATTTCTTGTGTCTTTAATTGATCTATTTTTACCTCTTTTCTTCTTTCGCGTTGTTGTCGATCTCAACAGATTATGATAAAATAGAAAAATTGAAAATTAAATATTATACAGGGAGATCACCTCAAAGTTTTCTCTCTTTGTGCCTACTTTACTCAACTTATGTCTATTTTTATATATTTCCGTCCAACTTTTGTCTCTTTTAACCACCTTCGTCAATTTCTATCTAAATTTATAAATTTCTTTCCAGCTTTCTAGATTTTGTCTACCTTGATCAATTTTTGTCCTTTTTTTTATAAATTTGATCTGTCTTACTTGACCAAATAAATAGCAGGCAAAATTACCTCAGATCTCGAGCTCCGATCCCCATCACCACACAATTACATTAATATCCCCTAAAATATACAAACACCAAACTCCCAAAAAAATCAAAATAAAAAATTTAAATAAAAAAAGGCAACATCCAAGGAGGCAACCAGGAAATAAAAAAAATTAAATAATTTTTTTTCTAAAGACAATTTTCCCAACAGTTAAGAGAGACTCAAAGACAATTTTTTCAGAAATTTATCCATTGTGAGGTGGACAGAAATTAGAAGAGAGTGGACAAAAATAAAGCCCCCAAGCTCACCCACGCGACTAGCGCATGACCAGCGTTAAAATGCCTATCATGCGGACCGCTAAAATCAACTCAGACAGGGCATCTAATCAAGAACAATATGGATATTAAAAAATACAATCGACTTTTTGGTGAAAACAAGAACTTTTTCTTATTAAATTCTGATCAAGCGGCTTATTCACATGATTGAAATTACAGAAACTTTTTAACATCAGTATCTTTTCACAGAGAATGAAGAACAATTTTCCCCTCAATTTATTATATTGCTGCCACTTCCAGGTATAATATAAGTCAATAAAAAAAATGAAGCCAAAATGAAAACTTCTCTCTTGTTTTTTCTCCGTGACACAAGGTAACAACAAAAAAATGGGACCATTTTCAGCCGGTAACAGCTGCACCGACAGCAGCAAGGGAGCAACTTAGAAAAGTACAAGCCAGCAATTCATTGACAGCTGCTATGTACAAACTTCTCATGGAACCAAATCTCAGCTCCAAAAAGAGACCCACATCAGATCTCAATTCCTCACTTTTTTTTTCCCCTCCTTTTTCTTTCTTTTCAATTAATTATAGGGAAAAGTTCTTTTCAATTAATTGTAGGAATAAAGGGCAAAATTAAGCTGAGTCAGTATAAAACAATGTAGTGGCACTAGAAAAACCACAAGAATCTTTCTCAAAAAAGGCAAATTAGGGAGCTATAGAATGCAAAATAGATCTCTACAACTTTCACTTGCTATAACATCCCACACTTACATCATGACATTTGCTCGACAGCTTCTAGAAAAATCAAAAAAATGAACAAAATAAATAAATAAATAACAACATATCCATAAGTGTGCAGTCTTGCTAACCCAAGATCTAAATGATCTTAGCAAACTATTTCAGCCCAATCCTCTTCTTAATATCAATACTATAGAGATCCAAGTGCCATTTCCATGAGATTTGTTTTGGTCTCCTCAAACACGCCAACATGCACCAAACTCAGTAACAAATGAACATATTAACCAACATCATCACCAAACTGTGGCCCTCCCTCACTCCTCTCTCCCCTTCCCATCGTCAAAACTCTGCGCGTAGCTGAACGAGACATACCTAAACCTCTGCGTGGTCGGCAGCGTCTGCGACGTCGACGACCGGACCCTGTTCCCGATCTCCGACCTGACCTTGTAGAAAATGTGCCTGAGGCTGCCCTTGCCGTGGCACCCCAGCACTGCGCTCTCCTCCTCGTTCATCTCAAGATCCTTGGCGAAAGCCGGCTTCCTCGACAAAATCCACCCCCAGCTCCAGTCCCACCATCTCCTCAGTGGGCCGCCCGCAAACTCCCCGAGGGACAACATGGACTTGGACTTCCTGAAGGCCCATGCGGACGATGCGGTGGACAGGGGCTGAATCCTGATCGAGAAGGAGGAGAAGGAGGAGATCCTCCGCCTCAGCCCGATCGCGTGGGTGTCTGATTGTGATACAGGCAGATCGTCGTTGTATGGAGCTGTAGGGAGGAACTTCCTCTTTTGGATGGTCTCAACCAAAGAGGCCATGATGTGAGTATTGAGTATGAGGCTTGTTTCTTGGTTTCTTGGTGATTTTTTGGTGGTGGTTGTTTTTAGAGGGAGGAGGGTGGGGGAGAGAGTTGAGGGGCTGGTGGACAGGCTGGTTTAATGCATGCATGGGGTGGACTGGGGTCCATGAAGAAGTTTTTGAGGGGTTTTTTGTGTGATTATTATTAAAATTTTCTCACCACATGTATGGAATCCTGTTGGCAAATATTGGCCAATTTCTCAAGCGACACATTAAGTCTGGAAGTAGAAGAGACACCGTAAGATAAAAAAATGAAGAATCATCATCATCAATTGGGAAAAATGAAGAGTCATCATCATCAATTAGAAAGAATAAAGAGTCATCATCAATTGAAAGAAATGAAGAGTCACAATGAATTGGAGAAGTTAAAAAGTCATATATGCATTTTTGTCATTTATTTATGATATTAAAATAGATGATTAGTATTCTTATAAGTTTTTTCTTTGAAGCCTATAAAAGACTATTGTACCTCTTTATTTTTTCAAGCAAATAAGAAAGAAAGAAAAGTTGAATAAGATTCATTCTCCGCTTAAAATTTTAGATTATAGTATATTAGTCCATAGACTAGTATATATATCAATTGGTATCAGAACCAATTCAAATTTTTTTTATTTCCTTTTCTCCTCATGGCCTCCAACAACAATCACATCAATCCACAAGTACCCAAATTATTGAAAGATAACTATGAGAGCTGGTCAATTCAGATAAAAACTCTATTTGGTTCTCAAGAGTTGTGGGAGCTAATTTTTGATGGGTTTAAGGAGCCCACACCGGCGATAGAAGCCGCCTACACTGCCGAAGAGAAGAAAGCTCTTAGAGAGCAAAGAAATAAGGATGGTAAGGCTCATTTTCTACTCTATCAAGAGTTGGACGAGTCTACCTTCGAGAGAGTTACCGAAACAACAACGAGCAAGGAAGCATGGGAAATCCTTTCTACCATCTACAAAGGAGTCGAGTGGGTGAAGCGAATTCGTCTTCAAACTTTGAGGGGAGATTTTAAAGCTGCTCAAATGAAGATGAAGAAAAAATCTCCGATTATTATTCATGATTATTTCTAATTGTGAATAAATGAGGAGAAATGGATAGAAGATGGAGGACATCCGAGTGATGGAGAAATTGCTCCGATCCCTCACATCAAAGTTCGAGCACGTGGTGACAGCAATTGAGGAGTCCAAAAATTTGAAGGAGTTCTTAATAAAGGAGCTTTTGGGATCTCTCCAAGTTCATGAGCAACACATGCAAAAGAAGACTGGTTCCATAATTTTGAAACAAGCATTAGAGTCAAACCTGACTCTAAAGGATCGAAGCTCATATAGTAGAAGTCGTGGTCGTGGTAGAGGCAGGGGACGTGGTCCCCAACAACGAACCACTCAGAATCGAGTGGAATTTCAAAGCTTCAGAGGTTGAGGATGAAGCAATCGGGAAGAGTTACATCTGGACGTGAAAACAGCAAGAACGTCCAATGCTACAATTGTCAAAAATTGGACACTATATCTCGGATTGCTGGCACAGAACTGAAGATTTTACCAATCTCGCCGCAATAAATGATGTGGGTAATAACTCTACTCTTCTTCTTTCTCATAATGATTCAAGTGTTCAAATGATGTTTGGTACCTTGATTCGGGTGCTAGCAACCACATGTGCGGAAAGAAAGAACTTTTCATGAAACTCGCATAAGGAGTTCATAGAAGTGTGAGCTTGGGAGATTCTTCAAAACTCCCCGTTGAAGGCAAAGAGAAGATCAAATCTACCAAAAAGATGGATATAAAGTATATATGGAGAACAACCATCTTTGGCTGGAAAATGCAAAAGGAGGTCTCATACTTTGTGTTAAGATGATAAGGAACCGCATGTTTCCCTTGCATCTAAACACGGAAATTGAAAAGTATTTTCAAGGACTCGTGAAGAATGAGTCATGGAGGTGGCATCTTCGCTTCGGCCTTCTAAACTTTAGTGGCCTGAAGCTACTATCTACAGCCAGCATGGTACGAGGTTTATCAACAATCGATCCACTAAGTCATACTTGTAAAGTTTGCATAATTTACAAGCAAGCACAACTTCCTTTTCCAAGGGGAAAGTCATGGAGAGCGGAGGCACCATTGCAACTTGTTTATACTGACATCTGCGGACCATTAGATCCCGTCTCTTTAGGAGGTAATAGATATTTTATTACCTTCATTGATAATTTCAGTAGAAAGTGGTGGGTGTGCATTCTTAAAGAAAAATATGCTTTCTTTACTACCTTCAAGAATTTTAAAACCTTTGTTGAAGCGGAGAGTGGCCACAAGTTAATAACTCTCCGATCTGATCGAGGTGGTGAGTACATCTCAAATCTGTTTCAAGAATATTGCAGGGAGCAAGACATAAAGAGGCAGTTTACTACTTCCTATACACCACAGCAAAATGGCATCGCAGAAAGAAAGAACCGCACCATTCTTGACATGACAAGAATCATACTCAAAGAAAAAGGGCTGTCGAAGCAGTTTTAGGCAAAAGCTGTGGCGTGTTCAACTTACTTGCTCAAACAGCACCCGATGAAGTAAGTGAAGGGCAAGACTCCTCAAGATGCATGAAAGCGGTTACATACCTAATGTCGCACACCTACGAACTTTTGGGTGTGTTGCATATGCTCAAGTACCTGAAGTCAAAAAGAAGAAGCTTGACAATCATGATAAAAAATGCAGTCTCATTGGATATAGTGAGGAGTCGAAGTCATACAAACTCTACAATCTACTAACTAAGAAACTAGTGGTTAGTAGAGGCGTTATCTTCAATGAAGCTGAAGTATGGAGTTGGAGCAATAAAGAGACTGTCAAAGAGTAACCCGTGGTGAATGAACCTGACGAGCCCCTACAGGAGGTTCCACCACCAGCTACACCACCATCTCCTCAATAAGCTACATCGTCTCCTGCAAGAGGTTCTCCATCTTCCAGGGAAGGTAGTAGTAGCAAATCCTCCGGGCAACGAGGTCCCATAAAAGTGAGAAGCCTCAAGGGGATTTATGAGCAGATAAAAGAAGTTAGAGAGACTAATCTCTTCTACTTATATGCTGATCATGAGCCTCTCACTTTCCAAGAGGCTAAGGAAGAAGATTGTTGGCGATCAGTAATGAAGGAGGAGATGCATGCCATCCAGAAGTACGATACATGAGAGTTGACAACACTTCAATAAAATCACAAGGCAATAGGTGTCAAATGAGTGTACAAGATCAAATGCACAACAGATGGTGAAGTTGATCGGTACAAGGCGAGGCTTGTAGCGAAGGGCTATAAATAAAAATACGTCATCGACTATGAAGAAGTCTTTACACCAGTTGCTCGATTGGACACGATGAGACTATTAATTTTACTTGCAGCTTATCACAGGTGAAAGATATATCATCTAGATGTCAAGTCAGTATTTCTCAATGGTATTCTTGAAGAAAAGGTGTATGTACAACAACCAAAGGTTTCTGCTAAAAGGACAAGAAGACAAAGCATATCGCTTAAAGAAAGCCTTGTATGGCTTAAAACAGGCACCACGGGCATGGAAAGCCTGAATTGATAATTATCTTCATCAAATGGCTTCACCAAATATCCTTATGAGTATGTCATCTACATGAAGAGGAACTATCAAGGCAAATTTCTAAATAATTTGTCTTTATGTTGATGACTTGTTATACACAGGAAGTAGCGCCAAGATACTTGTTGAATTCAAGGAGGATGTTCAATGAATTTGAGATTACAGACAATAGATTGATGTCCTATTTTCTTGGCATCAAGTGAAGCAACAACAAGATGGGATATTTATATCTCAAAAGAAGTACAAGAAGGAGATCTTGAAGAAATTCAAGATGAGTAACTGCAACCAAGTGAACACCCCAATAGCCACATGAATGAAGCTATCAAGAGAAGAAAATAGAGATTTTGTAGACTCGACTCTTTTTAAAAGTCTAATTGGTAGCCTGAGATACTAGACGATTACAAGGCCTGATATTGTTTATGGAGTCGGACTTGTGAGTCCCTATATGAAGACACCGAAGGAGTCTCATTGGCTAGCTGCAAATATGATTCTAAGGTATATCAAAGGCACACTCAACCTTGATCTATTTTATGCGTATGGTGAAACTGCAGAGTTAGTAGGTTATTCAGATAGCGACTGAGAGGTGACCAAGATGAGAGAAAAAGCACCACTGGCTATGTCTTCTATCTTAAGTCAACTGCATTTTCATAGACCTCAAAGAAGTAAGGAGTTGTGACCTTATCTTCATGCGAAGCAGAGTATGTGGCAGCTTCATCTACTGTATGTAAAACAATTTGGCTGCGGAATATTTTAAAAGAGTTGGATCATCCACAAGAAGAAGCGACTATAATATTTGTGGACAACAAATCAGCCATCCAACTTGCAAAGAATCCAGTACATCATGAGAGAAGGAAACACATAGATACACTGTTTCATTTTCTCAGAGGTCATGTAAAGTAGAAAACTGTGGAGCTGAAGTATTGTCATACTATGGAGCAAGTAGCAGATATTTTCACCGAGCCATTGCCAATTGAATCTTTCAGAAGGCTAAAAGAAATGCTCGGTATGAAAATATTTTGATTTACGGGGGCGTGTTGGAATATCAAATAAAAATATCTTTTATGACATTAAGTTTAGAAGTAGAAGAGTCACCGTGAGGTGAAAAAATGAAGAGTCATCATCATCAATTCAGAGAAATAAAGATTTATCATTAATTGAAAGAAATGAAGAGTCAACATCATCAATTAGAAAGAATGAAGAGTCATCATCAATTTGAAAAAAAATGAAAAGTCACCATGAATTGGAGAAGTTAAAGAGTCATATATGCATTATTGTCATTTGTTTATGACATTAAAGTAGATGGTTGGTATTCTTGTAAGTTTTTTTGAAGCCTATAAAAGACTAGTGCACCTCCTTATTTTTTTCAAGGAAGCAAGCAAGAAAGAAAGTTGAATAAGATCCATTCTCCATTCAAAATTTTAAATTATAATATATTAGTCCGTAGACTAGTATACATCAGGCCAATTTCTCAAGGGCCATCTCTTCAGATTGTGCATATTATAATTAAAATTTTGGGTTTGTGAACTTTAATTTGTTAACAAATGCTAGGTTTTTGTGGGTAGGGTCTAGTGCAACTTTACACCACGTGACATTGGGTGTGGTGTCTAAGTCTCTGGCTCATTAGAGTGGGGTGTTTAGATTAAATTTTATGTTTTCTAGGACTATTAGAAGTTCAATTAGAACAGAAATCAGAAGTCACTGAAATGGTGGTTGGGAAGTGGATCATGGGTAGTGGTGAGTGAAGGTCTTGGGTAGGGGTGAGCAGAGTTCGGTTATAACCGAAATAACTAACCAAAAATCGAAACTCGAACCCGAACCTAACCGAACCGCTCTAATTCGGTCGGGTTTCAGTTTTATGCTCCAAAACCCGAACCCGATCGAACCGAACCGCATTTCTCACCCTATATATCACCCTACTCAAATTCAATTTAGTGAATCATTGATTAGTATCCAATATTGCATATTTTACATCATAACTCCCATGCATATTACAAATAAATATGTGATTTTTACTCCTCTTCTCTACATATTTGCAGGTACCCATTCTAATGGAGAGATATCCAAATAATCACTTAATTAGCACTAATTAAGTGATTAATCCAAGATTAAGGATAAAGCCAAATTCAAATCCAGATCTAGAGAGATCCGCGCAACAAACGAAGATTCCAGATAGACCACGTGGCTAACAACCTCGTAACAAACTTGTAACAGAAATTTGGGATCAAACGGCCACAAAAGTGCCGCGTGTCCTTGCGGATCCACCGCAAAATCTGGGCCGTTCAGTCCCAGATTTCTGCCACGTGTCCACCTTCTGGAGAGTTCTCTCAGGGTCTATAAATATTGGATCTTCACCTGCGAGAAAAAAACTGATCAGAGAAGAGAGAGAGATTAGTGAATAGATTGTAATTTTGTTAGGTTTTGTTTAGGATTTTTAGTTCTCTCTAGGATCTTCTCCTCCCTAGATTTCATTGCAAGAGAGATTTGTATGAGAGAGAGAGCTTGTATCAACAAGGAGTGACAACTTGAAGCTATACAAGGATTGATCCATTCTCTACATATCTACTTGAGCTTGATTCTACTTTGTCTTCTTCACTTGCTTTTATTTTGCTTTGTTACTTGCTTTGTTAATTTCTAGCAATTCAATCATGCTTTGCTTTGCTTTTGTAATGTCTAGTAGCTAATTTCTTGTTCCATGTACTAGCTAACCACTACTCTTGCTAACTCCTAACTCATGGGTGATTGCTTTACTTCATCTTGTAATTTGTATGATCTTCTCTTCTCCGATGGGTTTTGTTTCATTTCTTGGCAAGAATCTTGTTGTAATTCTCCATATGATTCATGTGTGCCTCATGTAGAGCCTAGTCTTTGAACTAGTGCCTTGATGGAACATGGAGATGGAGCACCAATATGCTAATTGATGTACAACTTCACTACTTCCATTAGTGAAAGTTGTATGTTCTTCATTTGCATCCCTTGAGTGTATCTCTTGTGATTCCATTAGTGAAAGTCTATCTTGTAGGCCGATGACCATCTATGGAGGCTACAAGACAAGTCCAAGAATGAATCCCCATCATCTTAGTGGGAAAGTAATTAGATCACAAGCAAGACAAATACATGCCGATGAATCAACATGAGGCACGCATCACTATCACGGAGTTTAGTTAGTTTAGCAAGGTAGTTAAGGTTAGCTAGTCATGGATTTCTTGCATTCAAAGTTTTCTTGATTTTACTTTCTTTTTAGTTGTTAGTTCAAATCCATCTCAATCTTGATTTCTCCCGATTTCCACCATGACATAGCCACTAATTCTTTTATTTGTTTTTCTTTTGATTCTTTATTCTTGTAAACAAAGAAGAGTTCTCGTTTTATCTTCTCACGTGTATCGTAACGTTTCTACACTAGCTCTCCCTGAGATCCGACTCGGTATAGCCCTAGGCTATAGCGGAGACAAGAAAGGGTACATCAATCACATTCTATACATATAATAAGTACGCCCTTTTCCGTCTAACCAATTTTTGGCGCCGTTGCCGGGGAGAGCGACGGTATTATTTTTAAAAGTGAGAAACTAAACTATAATTCTTCTCTGTTGCAGGTACAGGAGAAGAAAACAGGAAAATATTCACAGCAGAATCATATAAGTGGACCTGGGACTCTGCTCAAGAAAGCAGAGCCCAGGATCCCTCTGGAGTGCCGCGGATCCACAAGCTTTGCCGTGGAAACGCGGCACAACAGAGTGCACTTCTAACCAAATTTTTGCAGGGGCTTCTGCTCTGCAAGATACTGCTGCCTATATACTTCATTTCCTGTATACTTCACTGTATTCCTGTTAATTAATTCAACAGTAAGAAATTGGTTGATAATTGCTAAAAAATTGTTAGACATCTTGCATTATAGGCACGTGTCTTTCAATTACTTTAAATTTACTGTTGAAGAGTGCGTGGGACAAGGTACGTGATTCATTGCATATAGACTAAGACTCACTCTTTGTTTGATTTTTCTTACTTGGAGTGAACCTTGTTTGTTTCTATATCGTACACTTGCACAATTAATTCTAAGGGCAATTCCTGTAAATAACATAAGGTGGGGGAGGTCATTACCCTTTCCTTAGCCCGGAAATCATTTTCCCCACGTACTCACAATCCTAAGCTTGTAAATAAAATTTGATAGACGTTGGCCCTAGGGACATCCGGACTCACTTAGGAGATTATCCTAAGGGGGAAAAGTGTTGGAAATTGACTTCTGTAAAATCGGTGTCTAGGAAAGGGGTTAAGGGCCGAAAGCCCGAAGGTTGTTGGTTACTTAATTAAGGAACGTCTTCGGACGGAAAACCTCCCAACGACTTTACCCTTCCCTGGCTGATTTGCTTATAGTCAAGGTCTACACTAAACCTCCTGTGGACAGTCTATTTAGGAGTCATCTAGGACCAGAAACCCTAGACAAGCTTGGATTGATTTTTTCTTTTGTTGTTTGTTATTTTTCTTTTTTCGCTGGTGTGATCGGTGCACGTTGTTTGTGATTGTATATACAATAGTGGTTTTGTGATCCTAATTCTTTCTACACTTACACTTCCACAACCACTTCATCATGACCAACAACGTCTCACTTCAGGATCGATTTTATCCGATTCGCACCTCCATTCCTTCATGCATTCTTCTCCCCGAGCCTAATGGAAACAACTTTGAGCTGAAACCACAATTCATAAATACACTTCCCCACTTCCATGGTCTAGAGTCTGAGGACGCGTACCTCTTTATTCGTGAGTTTGAAGAGGTATGCCAAATGATGAGATTTCCCAACTTTCTGAGGATGCTGTTAGGTTACGGTTCATACCGTTTGCACTTAAAGATTTAGCTAAGAAATGGCTTTATAATCTTCCAGTCAGTTCCATATCTTTATGGGAGGATTTTGTTAAAGTCTTTCTTAAGAAGTTCTATCCTATCCACAAAACAGCCCTCATGAGAAAGAATATAATGCAATTCAAGCAGGACCCAAATGAACCTTTCTGGAAGTATCTTGAGCGTTTCAAAGACCTCCTTGCCCTATGTCCCCATCATGGCATAGAGAAATGGCGTCTATGCCAGATTATCTATGATGGATTAGATTACCAAACAAAAACCCTTTTGGAATCCTTGTGCCAAGGGGAATTCCTGAAAAAAGATGAACATCAGGGGTGGGATCTCTTTGAAACCCTAGCTGAGAAAACCATTCAGTGGGAGTCTTGTCCTGACAAATCCACTTCCACCACTTCCAGAACTGGTACACATTCCAAAGAATCCTCTATAGCTGCAGAAACCAAGATCACACAATTAATGAAGAGGATAGAACTGCTTGAGTCAAAAGGGAATTCTGTGGTCAACCAGGTCAACCCATTGCCTTTGATTAAACCAGGTTGCACCAACTGTCATGACCTTAGCCATGTCTTTGAGGAGTGTCCATTTTATCAGCCCCAATCATTTCAGGAGAACATGAATGCAACTTTTACCAGACCTCCATACTCCAGCACTTACAAGTCAGGATGGCAGAACCATCCAAATTCTTTGTGGAGTCAGTCTGGTCCTGAGCATCATATGCCACCACTTCCACATCCATACAATGCTCAGTTTCATTCATCCAGTTTTGATCAAAATTCACTGTATGTTCATCCATCTCAAAGTCCACCATAGTCATATCAGTCATATCAGGACACACCACCATATTATCAGAATCCTCCACCATTCTACCAATCACAGTTCCAATCTCCATATCCTCAACATCCACCCCAAAATAATTCTGAAATATCTGAGTTGAAACAAATGATAGAAACCTTAACAAAGAACCAGCAACAGGAGTTGAATGAAATGAAGGTCCAGATCAAGCAATTGGCTGAGAATCAAAAAGGACTGTTCTTAAGCCAGCCATTGCTAAATCCCAAAGTTGAAAATTCAGGACCCAGTCACTGTCATGCCATTCATACCCTGAGATCTGGTAAACAAGTTGACAATAAGGTTTCTAGTCCACAATCTCATCCAGTACCAAAGCAAACTCCTCATGTCCCAATGTCACCAACTTTTGACAAACCATCCTCTAGTTCAGAGCCATCCACTTCCAAAGCCAAGGGGAAAGAAAAGGTAGATGAGCAACCTTATAAGCCTAGAGTACCATATCCAAATAGGCTTTTAAATAACAAGTCAAATGCTCACATGGAGAAAATAAAAGAAACATTCAATAAGGTCCAAATCAATGTCCCTCTTCTTGATGCCATTCAACAAGTGCCATCATATGCCAAATTTTTGAAGGAAATGTGCACCAAGAAGAGGAAGACCCAAGTCCCTAAAAAAGTCTTCCTTGCATCATCCATCAATGAGCTGCTCACTGGTCCAATTCCTGTTAAGTATAAAGACCCAGGGAGCCCCACCATTTCATGCATCATAGGACAGACTACAATAAATAGGGCACTTCTTGATTTGGGGGCCAGTATCAATCTCCTACCTTTCTCTGTGTACCAACAATTGGGGTTAGGTGATCTCCACCCAACCCAAATGACCATTCAATTGGCTGATCGCTCTGTTACTAAACCCAAGGGGTAATTCAAGATGTCCTGGTCAAAGTTGGAGAATTCTTTTATCCAGTTGACTTTGTTGTCCTTGAAACAAAACCAGTGTCAAATTCCAATCAAAGGGCACAAATTCCTGTCATTCTGGGTCGACCATTCCTGGCTACTGCAAATGCAATCATTAATTGCCGGAATGGATCAATGAGGTTGACTTTTGGTAACATGACACATGAACACAATGTCTTCCACACACAGCCTCACAAAATAAAAGATCAAACATTTGAGGTTAATTTCATTAGTAACAATTGTGAGGAGGAAGGTGAAGATCCAAAAGATGAGTCACAATCTTGTGATTCTCTTATCCGAGTACCCTTTCAAACGGGGAAAGTTGATTTGGATACTTTCACTTTCAATGAGCCAACTGAGACTGTATTTGAACCTCCAATTGATATATCATTTGAAGACTTGTTTGCTGATGAGATTATGTGCTTAGATGAGTTAACTCGGGGTAAGTTAGTTAATTGTCCACTGCCGGATGTTGACTTGAGCTTTGAAGAATTATATGGAGAGGAGTTAAAATTTCTAAACACTGGAAGTGATGAGATTCTGAGTGAGAGTGGTGATAAGGACTTTGTTTGTGAACGATGTGGTGGAAAGAGTATGAATGAAAATAACAACAAATTGAAACTGGAATCACCTAGGGTAAGAACAATTCAGACCGTTTCCCAATGGAATTCAAGAAAGAGAACACATTGGAACGATGGGAAACGGGCCAGAGGGAAGCGACCAAAAACCCAGGTGAGAGTTACATTTGTATATTCCTTGTAAATAATTTTTCCTACCTCTTACCTGTTTCATGCATACATTTACCATAATGCATTGAGGACAATGCATGAAATAAGTGTGGGGGAGGGTTTACTAACATAGAGTTTTTAGACTTTCTTTCTTTTACTTTTCTTTTAGAAAAATTAAAAAAAAAAATAAAAAATAAAAACTTTTTGAAATAAAAGACAAAGTTTTGATCTATTTTTAAGAAAATTAAGATGTATCTTAGAGATTAAGAAAGCCTTAATTATGACATCTTAAACCTAGTTGAAGTAATAGATCTTGTTGGAGATTATAGGCTAAGTAAGTAAAATTGGTGAGATATTCTTATCTTGAATTTTTACCTTAGATAAGTATGCACTTTACACTTACACATTTCTTGGGATGGAGACAAAGACCAAAAATGCCATATAAATAAAAAAAAAAAAAGAAAAAAAAAGAAAAATATATATAAATAAAGCATCACCTATTAAGCTGGGAAATTGTGCCTCAAGAAGCATGATTACTCACGCCTAACGGTGATCTCACTTATTAAGCTGGATAATTGTGCCTCAAGAAGCATGATCATTCACGCCTAACGGTGATAAAAAAATAATCCCCTTTAGTTTTGTGGCCTTTTCTACTCGAGACCTTAAACCCGAGGGATGTTTTCTCATCTGGTGCCCTAAGACCGTCTGGTTTGGGAGTCATCGGTTAAAGGCTCGCTACAAGGGTAGATTAGAAAGCCTAAGAAAACTAAGAGAAGAAAAAAGCAGAAAAAGAAAAAAAAAATATATATATATATATATAAATAAATAAATGGCTTTATGGTTGGAGTTGAAATCCCGAGAAATCTTCACTTACACGGTGTGCATATTATCTAGGTTTTATGAAAGATAAAATATTCAATCCAATTTTGAATTCTTACCTTAATTAAAAACAAGATCTTGCATAGAGACTAAGTTTAAGGAAGAATGATTATAGGTGGACTTATGACCTAGGATCACTTATATTTTTGCAAAAATAGTTCGTAAACATGTCTCTTATTCAAAATGCGTTTTCAAAACACTAACATTTATCTTCTTTCTTATTGGATTTTGTGGGTGTAATCCGCTGAAAACCCTCAGGAGACAACACTCCTCCTCTAGGGTAACCTAGAGGTTTAACGGCTTGTTGCACATGCTCAGTGCAATCGCGTCACCTGCGAAAGTGGTGTAATAAATTGTTAGTTAGGATTTTATTTTCTTTTCTTTGTTTTAGCTCGGGACGAGCAAACGAATAAGTGTGGGGGTGTGATTAGTATCCAATATTGCATATTTTACATCATAACTCCCATGCATATTACAAATAAATATGTGATTTTTACTCCTCTTCTCTACATATTTGCAGGTACCCATTCTAATGGAGAGATATCCAAATAATCACTTAATTAGCACTAATTAAGTGATTAATCCAAGATTAAGGATAAAGCCAAATTCAAATCCAGATCTAGAGAGATCCGCGCAACAAACGAAGATTCCAGATAGACCACGTGGCTAACAACCTCGTAACAAACTTGTAACAGAAATTTGGGATCAAACGGCCACAAAAGTGCCGCGTGTCCTTGCGGATCCACCGCAAAATCTGGGCCGTTCAGTCCCAGATTTCTGCCACGTGTCCACCTTCTGGAGAGTTCTCTCAGGGTCTATAAATATTGGATCTTCACCTGCGAGAAAAAAACTGATCAGAGAAGAGAGAGAGATTAGTGAATAGATTGTAATTTTGTTAGGTTTTGTTTAGGATTTTTAGTTCTCTCTAGGATCTTCTCCTCCCTAGATTTCATTGCAAGAGAGATTTGTATGAGAGAGAGAGCTTGTATCAACAAGGAGTGACAACTTGGAGCTATACAAGGATTGATCCATTCTCTACATATCTACTTGAGCTTGATTCTAGTTTGTCTTCTTCACTTGCTTTTATTTTGCTTTGTTACTTGCTTTGTTAATTTCTAGCAATTCAATCATGCTTTGCTTTGCTTTTGTAATGTCTAGTAGCTAATTTCTTGTTCCATGTACTAGCTAACCACTACTCTTGCTAACTCCTAACTCATGGGTGATTGCTTTACTTCATCTTGCAATTTGTATGATCTTCTCTTCTCCGATGGGTTTTGTTTCATTTCTTGGCAAGAATCTTGTTGTAATTCTCCATATGATTCATGTGTGCCTCATGTAGAGCCTAGTCTTTGAACTAGTGCCTTGATGGAACATGGAGATGGAGCACCAATATGCTAATTGATGTACAACTTCACTACTTCCATTAGTGAAAGTTGTATGTTCTTCATTTGCATCCCTTGAGTGTATCTCTTGTGATTCCATTAGTGAAAGTCTATCTTGTAGGCCGATGACCATCTATGGAGGCTACAAGACAAGTCCAAGAATGAATCCCCATCATCTTAGTGGGAAAGTAATTAGATCACAAGCAAGACAAATACATGCCGATGAATCAACATGAGGCACGCATCACTATCACGGAGTTTAGTTAGTTTAGCAAGGTAGTTAAGGTTAGCTAGTCATGGATTTCTTGCATTCAAAGTTTTCTTGATTTTACTTTCTTTTTAGTTGTTAGTTCAAATCCATCTCAATCTTGATTTCTCCCGATTTCCACCATGAACATAGCCACTAATTCTTTTATTTGTTTTTCTTTTGATTCTTTATTCTTGTAAACAAAGAAGAGTTCTCGTTTTATCTTCTCACGTGTATCGTAACGTTTCTACACTAGCTCTCCCTGAGATCCGACTCGGTATAGCCCTAGGCTATAGCGGAGACAAGAAAGGGTACATCAATCACATTCTATACATATAATAAGTACGCCCTTTTCCGTCTAACCAATCATATAGTTCATAATAAAAACTGGTGGAAGCATATCTCATTACTTTTAGTAATACCATCTTTTTTATGTTGAATATGTGAAAGCAATATTAAGTACACCATCACAATTGAGAATAGTATTTATATTAATATAGTTCTTTTTTTCATTCTTATCATTAAAAGTTAGTAATAATTATATGAGCTTTGATATAAGAGCTCAAATACAGTGTAAAAGTTTTAAAATATGAAAATTTCAGTTCACATTAAGCTTAGGATCTTTTTCTTATTTCTAATTTGGGTAATGGATATTTGAGATTAGAATATTAAAGGATGATAATATAATGGTGATTTAAAAATACAAGAAATGATGGCAATATATTGACCTAACCGAAAAAACCGAAAAACTGAACCGAACTGAGTCGATTCGGTTCGGTTCGATTACTAAATCTAATCAGTTCGGTTTGGTTTTGCTCACCCCTAGTCTTGGGTCAAAGATTTGTCAGTACTTTTTTTTGGGGTATTGTTGTTGGCCCAGAGGCCTTCCACTCTAGTTTTGATGATGATTAACTCATGTAGTTATGTTTACTAATTATCTTGTGATGTTTAGTTTCAGATCATCAACCAAGATATTAGTTGGTGATTGCTTCATCAAGATGGTTTGAAAGCTTTCACAAGGTGATTCAAGAGCCTGAGCAACAAAATCATACATAGCACTCGTTGGAGTCAAGCTCGGTGGATCACGTGTTTTGGATCGAGTCGACTTGAAGATGGAGATCGTCAAGAAGACTTAGGTATCCTAGTTTAGTTTGTTTTAGATCCATGTGTAAAGATTAGATAGTGTGATATGCTCAAGTTCACAAATACACACACGTTTCATGTTTTGGATTTCGTTTTTCAGTTTTTGATTTAACCGATATTGGTTTTCATGAATAGTTAGTATCAATACAAGTTTACATAATTTTATGTATATTAGATGTGTTCTATATACATGCATGCTTAACTTCCTAGACAAACTTATTTTGATATGCCTATTCATGAGTTTTGGTGTTTTGGTATTTTTAACAAAACATTTATTTGGAATTAAAGATATAAACTATGACATGTATTTGTTTCATGTATATTGGACTTATGTCCATATGCAACATGCCTAAAAGTGTTTAAGTATCATGTTTTTGTATTTCAATGAGTTTTAGGAAAAATCAGATTTCCTATTGAAAAATCAAAGTTTGGAAAAATACAGTTTTTGGTTTTTGACAAAATTTGTAAGATACAAAAATGGTTCAAAATGTTTGAAATTTGTGTTGAAATTTTTCATACAAGTTTGTATTTCAATGTATAATGATAAAACTATTTTTGTGAATTTTTAGAAGATTTATGGGATTTATTAGAATATTTTTTAACCCTATTTTCTGACCCAGAACAGTGCCTGACAGGCTCTGGCGGTGGACCGACCGGTCGACCGGACCCAGAGTCGGTCGACCGATCGGTCGACCGACGTGCACAGATCTGTGCACGTTGGGCTGGCACTTGGGCCGGTCGACCGGGCGGTCGACCGGACCAGAGAGCTTTGCTCTTTGTTTTTCTACGGTCGACCGGCCAGTCGACCGCAGGCAGCCAACGGTCAAAAATATAACCGTTGGAGGTTGACGCCCGGTCGACCGCTAGCTGTTCAGGCTGACAAAAACAGCCTAACGGCTAGTTTAGTTTTGGGGCTATATATACCCCATTTGATTGTGATTTTCTCTAAGATTTTTTGAGCCAAAAATTCCAGATCTCTTCTAGTGTTTTAAACAAAAAGTTTTTGAATCAAATTGCTATTCTTTGTTTTGTTTTCAAGGTTTGGAAAAATCAAAGAAAACTAGGTTTTTTTGGGATATTGTTTTGGATTTTCATTTCTATCATTTACAAGAGATTTCCCAAGTAGTTTTTCTTTTTTATTTGATTTCCAAAAACACCTTGATTTTTCACACTTGAGCTATATCTCCTATCCTATCTATTTAGGATCATTTGTTTGTGGGAAAAGAGATTGTTTGTGGTTGAGATATACCACTTATTGTAAAAACCCTTACTTGTGTTGCTCCCTCTTTGGTAGAGGTTGAGGTTGTGGTTTACTCCCTCTTGGTGAGGTGGAGTTGGTTGGTGTTTTTATCCCTCTTCAGTAGAGGTGGATTGTGTTTGTATCTCTCTTTGGTAGAGGTGATTTGTGGTTGTTTGGCTATGGGCCTACCCCTCTTGTGTGAGGTGGTGATTGTTTGCCTCGGTGGAGGTTGTATTGGTTGAGAGAGGAGTTCGGTACTCCCTGTTGTATTTGCAAATCCTCCTCGGTGGTGGTTCCCTCGGTGGGAGTCCTCAGTGGACAAGTTAGTGGATTAGAAATCCTTCTCGGTGAAGGCGGGGACGTAGAGCTCGGTGCTCGAATCTCGAAACACATCTTGTTGTTTGCGTTTGATCCATTGACTCTTACTCTCTCTCTCTCTCTTTATTTGTGCCTTGCATCTATTCATATTGCTCATCATATATTATATGCTTGGATTGTTTTGTGTGCCTCATTTGTGCTTAACCACGAGAGCTTCATATAGCGCCTCAACTCTTATTCAGAGGAATCAAGAGGAGTTAGTCCAGAGCCCTTCGCGGGGAATTCGGCTACACTCGTTGGTTGCACTAAGTGTTGTTGCAATTTGTTTTGTAATTCCGCATTTAGTTCTTAGATTAGCCTTATCACCTATTCAACCCCCCTCCCCCTAGGTGATTTCAATTGTTTCAAGGATCTAGTTAAAACAATGATTACATGATGAATTATTTATAATTTAGTAATGCTATTTGTATTATTTTTTTATACTACATTATACTATTAATTTTTAAATTATGAGTCACATTAACAATTAATTAACGAGGAAGAGAGTCACAATTCATAAGGTAATAATATAATACAGTATCAAAAAAATAGTATAAATTTTAGACCGTTAGTTCTGCAATTGGATCAGATAACACATCAATTAATGGCTGTTGCAGATTCTTATGTTGTCCTATTGGTCTAAGTGTCAGAATTGGAGCTCTGGCTTCGGATTCAAGTGAAGTAGAATTAGGATAGGTATACAATTTTGTTTTTCTTTATAGAGATAAAAAAAGAAGATAGTTTATTTTGAAGAATGTACTGTGTTAAATTTTGTTGTTTGTAGCAGGACTGTAGGAACAGCGGCAGCCTACGTGCAGACACGTGCAGAGGATATTAAAAAGAAAAAAGGAGAAAGAAAAATATCTTAATACATTTTAGAATTTGAATTTTAATGATCATTAAAGTTGTTATCATATTCACATCTTAAAACTTATAGTTTAAATATCAAATACCTAATGTTGATAAGGTATAATTTCCAAAAAAACTCAACCTATGTAAAGTAGCATTAGGATTATTTAAATAATATTTTCTTTTGTACTAGAAGGTGAAAAAAACATTCATTTCATTAAAAGAAGATAAAGAAATTCCTAATTACTGATTACCTCAGTAAGAAAATAGTTTTACGAGTGTACGATGGAGTAAAGCATCTCAAAAGACAATATAGAAAAGGGATTAAGAGAGTGATACACTACGGGTGTGTTTGGTTGTAACGAAGTGGGCTGAAGTAAGGAAATGAGGAAGTATAATTGCTCGCTTCCTTATCTATTCAAACACCGGAAAAAGAATATGAGAAAACTCCTTTTCCTTTTCTCTTTTCCCTTTTATACAATCACTTCCTCACTTTCAGGGTGCTACAGTTAATTTTATGGTGATATAAATCTCATTTGTAATAAATTGTAACTGAAAACAGTTAATTTTATGATCATGTAAATTTTACTTCGCCTTCTAATTACAATCTTATTTTTATTTTTCTTAATTAATTTTTATTTTAATATTATTTTGCGGTGAACTTTGTGGTCAATTTTTTCACTTTCACTTTCATATTACCATCCAAACACCGGAAAAGATATAACATTTTTCAAACCACACTTCCCAACAACATACAAACACCGAAAAACTCACTAATTAATTCACAAGTTCCAAAGGGAGCTATTACTACTTCCTCACTTCCTCCCCTATCCAAACAGCCCCTACCAGTCTCCAGACTTTCAAGCTTCAACACCCATTTACAATTTCTTGAAATATCATATAAAAGAGAGTTATATATCGGTGGCTACAAAAAAGAGAGTATTGTTGATATGTCTTTAAATGAATAAAGTAAGCCATCTTCTTAGACTTTTTCTCTAAATCAATAGCCACCCTATGAAGATCTTAGCCACCCTATGAAATCTCTAGCCAGCCTAAAAGTCATCAATAGCCACCCTATGAAGATCTTAGCCACCCTAATGAAATCAATTGGGCCATCTTATGATTTTGATGTATGTGTGGGGTGAAGTGTTGGAGTTTAGAAGTTTTGCCTATAAATATGCATCACATTGCATAAGACTTAAGAGCAAGGAAGTGAGAAAGAGAGAGTTGCTAAATATTATATTATTCTCTCCTTTCTCTTATCATTTATCTTCCTTTTATTAAGCTCTAGTGAGTTGGGTTTTATTGGGCTTAGGTGAGTGAGATCAGAGTTATAATCTTTTATATTCTCCTCTTTTGATTAGTGAATTCCTCTTGCTGTTTTCTCCGTGGACGTAGGTCACATTGATCGAACCACATTAAATACTGGTGTGCTGTCCTCTTTGTTTCTATTAGCTTATATTGCTATTTGTCTCTCTTTATACTTGTCATCTCTTGCATTAGAAGTCCACTGTTACAACAAACTGGTATCAGAGCTAGTGTTATTTTCTTATGGATTTCGAGATGGCTTCGATAATGTACAAAGTGGCGAAATTCGACGGAAGAAATAACTTCAGTTTGTGGATATCAAAATGCGGGATCTCTTGGTGCAACAAGGCTTGTTAAAAAGTCTTGTCTGGTAAGGACAAGTTGCCAGAATTCAGGTCTGATGATGAAAAGGAAGAACTCGAGATGAAGGCGCATAGTGTCATGCAACTTTGTCTAGCCGACGAAGTTTTGCGGAGGTTGCTGATGAAGATACCACCACCGATTTGTGGCTCAAATTAGAGAGCTTGTATATGACAAAGTCTTTGACCAACAAGTTCTACTTGAAGCAGCGCTTCTTCATCCTTCGAATGAAGGAAGGTACGCCAATTAAAACTACTTAGATGAGCTCAATAAAGTTTTCATGGATTTAAAAAATATTGATGTTAGAATAGATGAAGAAGATCAAGCTCTCATCTTATTATGCTCATTACCTCCTTCCTTTTGAAAATTTTATTAATAATATGCTCTATGGTAGAGATACACTTTCTTTAGCAGATGTCAAATCAGCCTTACATTCTAAGGAGTTAAGATAAAAAGTGTCAGTTGTAAGAAGTTAGGATCAAGCTGAAGGCTTATTCGTCCGTAATCGTACAGAGAAGGGTCGAGAAAAATCTCGAGGAAAATCTAGATCTAAATCTAGGTTAAGAAAAAATATTGGGTGTCACTATTGTCATAAGTTTGAACACTATAAAAAAGATTGTTTTAAGCTCAAAGAAAAAGAAAATGTAAGGAGAAAATCTCAAGATGAGAAATCTTCGGTTGTTAGTGTTGCAGAAGAGGTCTTCACATCACATGAGGTTCTTTCAGTTACCGTCTTTCATGCCCGTTCACGAGATGAGTGGGTTCTTGATTCAGGTTGTTCTTATCCCATATGTCCCCGTAGGGACTGGTTTGTGACCTACCAGTTAATTGATGGTGGTAATGTCTTAATGGGAAATAACATGCCCTGCAAGATAATTGGTATTGAGTCAATCAAGATTAGGATGCATGATGGTATTGTTAGAACGTTGAGTAATGTTCGGCATATGCCAGATTTGAAGAAAAATTTAATTTCTTTGGGTACCCTTCACTCCAATGGCTATAAGTTTTCAGCTGAAGGTGGAGTTTTGAGAGTTAGCAAAGGCTCTCTTGTTGTGATGAAAGGAAAGAAGGTGAATACCTTTTATATCCTTCAAGGTAGCACAGTGACAGGTGATGCCGCTGTGTCAATGTCAGAAGACCCAGACTTAGATACCACTCGTTTGTGGCATATGCGGTTAGAGCATATGAGTGAGAGAGGACTACATGTGTTGAGTAAGCAAAGTTTGCTTTGTGGCCAGAAAATAGGAAAGCTTGACTTTTGTGAACATTGTGTTTTTGACAAGCAGCACAGAGTTTCTTTTGGTACAGGTGTTCACAGGACTAAAGATATCTTAGACTACATCCATTCAGATGTTTGGAGTCCCTCTCAGGTTCCATCGAAAGGTGCAGCAAAATATCTTTTGATTTTAATTGATGATTATTCTAGAAAAATTTGGGTGTTTCCTCTCAAGCATAAGAGCGATGTGTTTGCTACCTTCAAGCAGTGGAAGGTTATGATCGAAAAACAAACAGAAAAGAAGATGAAGCGCCTCAGGACCGACAATGAAATAGAGTTCTGTTCCATGGAGTTTGATCAATTCTGCAAAAATGAAGTAATTGTGCGGTATCGTACAGTTCGGTACACACCACAGCAGAATGGAGTTGCAGAAAGAATAAATAGGACACTGTTGGAGAGAGCTCGGTATATGCTCTCTAGTGTTGGTTTGTCAAAATGCTTTTGAGCCGAGGCAGTAAATATAGCTGGCTATTTGGTAAATTGGTCTCCCTCTACAGCTATTAATTTTAAGACTCTTAAAGAGGTATGGTCTGGTACCCCTGCTAATTACTTTCATTTACGAGTATTTGGTTGCCCTGCTTATTTTCATGTAAATGATGGTAAGCTTGAACCTAGGGCAAAGAAAGCTATATTACTTGGTTATGCTACTAGGGTGAAGGGATACAGGTTGTGGTGTCTTGATCCTAAGTCACCTAAATTTGTTATTAGTAGGGATATTACTTTTGAAGAAAATTATATGCTTCAACCGAGAAAGGAGTCTGTTGTTGATATTATAGGTTCTGGAGAGGATGCAAGCAAGCAGCTGGAGCTTGAGAGCAAAATTACAAAACGAGTGTAGGAGAGCACTTGCGTTGAACCAGTCAATGATGCTCAAAATTCAACTTCAGGTGATGATACACTGCAAGAGCAACAGTACAGTATTGTCACCGGGAGAGCAAGAAGGCGGATCCGTCCACCTAAGCGATACGCCTATGCAGATATGCTCGCTTATGCTCTAAGTGTGACAGAATCTATTGAGATTCCAGAGCCTTTCACCAACAATGAGGCTATCAGTTCTGATGAAACTACAGAATGGACTGTTGCTATGACTGAAGAGATAGAATTTCTTCACAAGAATCAAGCATGAGAGTTAGTGAAACCACCCAGGGGACAAAAAATTGGTACTGCAGATAATCCAGCAGATATGATGACAAAGCCCGTACCTTCGCGCAAGTTTGAGTACTGTCTCGAATTGTTTGGTGTTCAAAATGTTGAAGGTTGAGCCCGTCGAGGGTAGAGAAGACAGAAAGAATCCAAAAGACGCTTGATACAGTTCAAGATAAGGTGTAGAGATTTGTTATTCATTCAAGACAAGATGGAGATTTGTTGATATGTCCTTAAATGAGTAAACCAAGCATGAAATCACCTAGAGGGGGGGATGAATAGGTGACTAGCTAATCTAATGGTGAATTAATGTGGAATTAAAACTATTTATGCAAACTAAAAAATTTTAAGCTAAACACACCAAGTATAACACAAGAGTGTAGCCGAATTCCCGGTGAAGGGCTCTGGACTATCTCCTCAAGATTCCTCTGGATAAGAGTTCAGGTGCCGCTATGGCTCTCTTGGTTGAATACAAGAGTGAGCAAACAATTTCAAGTATATATCAATATAAGCACAAGTATATCAAGCAAGTAATGAATATGAACAATAAGAGCATGCAAGATATAAACACAAGTGAGAGATAGAGAGAGCAATCACAAACACGGGAGAATTATTTCGAGGTTCGAGCACCCTTACTCTACGTCCCCGCCTTCAACATTATGAAGGATTTTCACTATAAACTGATCCCACTAGATCACTCGGTGCCGCAACACCTACAACGAGTTCACACTAGAACTCATTGGACTCACTAGTCCCTCTCTTGTTCCCACAAGAACTACACACCGCAAGCACACTAGCTTGCCGAAGTCGCACCTCTACACCGAGCTCTCACTAGAACTCGAAACAACGTGAACTTGCAAATCCGCCTCCTCAAATACAAAGAATGAACACTTGGTGATCTAAACACGTTGATCACCTAAAATAACTCTCACAACAAGTCTCCTATAGAATTGATATAGTAATGGAAAGCTCAAGTATGTGTGAGAAAAACTAGGATTGAATTGGTGGTGAAAAACTCAAAAAATCACTTTTGAAAACTCTTGATAAACTCTCCTTTTGATTTGGAAATATTGGCTCTAAAACATGTGGATAAAACCACTGATATAGGTAGGAAAAACTAGCCCAAAACTTTCTTAAAATCTTATAGAAAACAGTCCAAGGGAACTCCAATATATAGGCTACCAAAAACTAGCAGTTGGGGTCCAAATCAGCAGTCTGGACTGGTGGTCGACCAGACTGCTGGCGGTCGACCGTCCAGTCGACCGACCAACGGTCAGATTTTTGACCGTTGAGCCAGCGGTCGACCGGCCGGTCGACCATTGCTTGGCAAATGACCCAGCGGTCGACCGCCCAGTCGACCGGGCCATTTCCAGAGAGCAGAGGCTCTCTGGCGGTCGACCGGCCCAAACTGTGCACGTTGTGCACATCGGTCGACCGAAGCGGTCGACCGACTTCTGTCGTCGACCGGCAGAAGGCCAGTCCAGTAATTTCAGGGATTAAAAACTTGGCTTTTACCTTCAATAAAATCCCATAAATTCTCTAAAAATCTATAAAAATAAATTCAGTAATATACTTTGATATACAAACATGTTTGAGTAAAATTCAAAACATGTTACAAATATTTTGAACTATTTTGTAATATGAAAGTTTTGCCTTAAACAAAAATCTGTATTTTTCCAAAATGATTTTTCCAAATTGAAAACCGATTTTTTTCAAAACTCCTCCAAGTATAAAAGCAAGATATTCTAAACACTTTTAAAGCTTAGTGTGTATGGATATGATCCACTACACATATATGAAGAAATATCTATGTTTTTGACATTAAGCTCTAAATAAAGTTTTGATAAAAACACATGTATACTTTGAAGCTTAAAAATCAAAACGGTATTTTTCTAAAACAAAAACTCTTTTATGAAAACACATATAAATCTTGTGTGTGAGTGTATATGAACTTGAGCAATCCACTAACTAATCTATCCTTTACATTTTATCTAAAACAAAATCTTACACTTACAAACAAACCTAGACACAAGTCTTCTCATGAAGGTGTTCTTCTTCTTCTTGACTTGGTCTAAACGTTGATCTAATGAGCTAGACTCCTCTTGAGTACTTGATGTGGTCTTGATGCATAAGCTCTTGAATCAACACGTGCTAGCTCCAAAACTTGACTTTAAATCCTTTGTTGAAGCCAAACACCTACTAAGATCTTGACCACATATCTGAGACTAATTAAACACAAGATCATTAGTATTATAACTACATGAGTTAATCATCATCAAAACTAGAGTGATGGGCCTTCTGCCAACAATCTCCCCCTTTTTGATGATGATAAAACTCATGGAGTTATATATGCATGAATTAAAGTCAAGCTTCATAGAAACTCCCCTTAACTCATGTATAACAATAAACAAATAAGTATAGCAATAAAGTGCATAAAACTAAACAATTATATATGCATAAACAAGGTGAGAGAAACATGCATAAATCAAAAGTTCTTTTCTCCAAAACTTTCTCCCCCTTTTTGTATAAACTTTCAAAATCAGTCTTTCCATTTTATAAAAACATAAAATGCATAAACTCAATATATGCAAAAACTCAAATATGCATATATAAACTCAAAATCATTCTCCCCCTTTTTGTAAATCATCAACAAAGGGGTGAAAAATAAATTAAAAATAAGGATATATATGCGATATACATTCATGAAGAGGAAGACCTAAGTTAACTCCCCTGTATACATGCATTACATGAAGAAGGGATGACAAACCCTAACTCATATAAAGCATAATATACAATGTATAAGTGGAGATGTGAAGCTCCCCTTACACACGTGTATCACATAAAGAAGAGATGTCAAGCTCCTCAATACAAGATACACTTAACATGAATCTATATATAGAAGAAATGTTAAGCTCCCCTTGCATATAGGCAATACATATCAAAATATTTTTAACACAAATTTTGATAATTATTCAAAGCAATAAAATAAATTTTGAGATACCATTTGTAAATAAACAAAATTTTAAGATATCACAAGATTTTTGATATCATTTGAAATAGAAAATTTTTGATACCAAATGAAATTGAAACATGTGTAAATTTTGATACCAATGAAAGTAAAGTATCCTATATTTTGATACCATTGAAATTTAAATTAAATTTTGATACCAATTGAAATACATGATAAATTTTAATACCAAATAGGTAAAATATTTATGATACCAATTGAAATTTAAGCCCAATTGAAAATCGAAACATATTGATACCAATTAAAGTATATTGTAAATTTTGATATCAATAAATATATCAATTGAAAATAATGCATAAGCTTATTTAAATACCAAATGAGATATCAATTTGAAATCAAGATTTAAGTCAAGCTTAGCATAAACATAATTGTGCTTTAAACATGTAATGATTATGATAAATCAAGCACAATCAAAACATATATATGTATGAAAAGAGAATACCAATGGAAATTGATATTATTTGAAATGAAGCATACATATAGAAAACAAAATATGAGTATACAAAAAAAAATCAATTGTGATACCAATTGAAAATATGATGTGAATCAAGTGTATAACTCATAAAGATCCACCCTTTTCATGCACATGATAAAAGATATTTAGTTTAAGCATACAAGGCATGGTCGCCTATCCATCCGCCCTTTGGTTGGTAGGGGTTTTCAAAAACAAGAATTTGAAAATATTTTGCAAATTTAAAAATTCTACCAATTGAAGAATAACTAATTATTGCCATCTAAAATTTGTCCATGTGAATGTGCATCTTATCTACACATACACAATACTTTAAGCTTGAGATAATGAGAATTACTTAATACTTAAAAAATATAATAATAAGAAGAAGAACCTTAACTATTAATTAGCTAAATGCTTTGGCCTCAAGAATCCTTTCTATTTATGTGAAAGATAGTTAGGTAAGTTAATATATATATATATATTAACAAGTCTAATGATCAATTAGTTAGGTATTTTGGCCTCAAGAAGCCTTGATATTTACACGAAAGAGAATTAGATTAGTTATATATATGGAAAAAAAAAGTGCTTAAAGGGCAACGAAGTGGTAATACTTCGAAACTTTTATATTAAAAAAAGAATTTTTTTAAGTATATAAGTCTGAATCAAAATCCCAAATTAAGTACTATACACATTCACGAAGACGCATAGGATCAGAAAACTTAGGAAGGATGGTGATATAAGTTAAGATTTGAAAATCTCTATAAAGTAGATGATAGAATTGTTGATAAGAGATTGAACTTAATAATGAGAGTTTATGGTAAGTAAAGAACTTATACATTAGTGATGCTTACCACTCCAAAAATATTTTGTCTTTCTTTCTTTTTATTTTTATTTTTTTTATTTTTTTGATTATCTTTATTTTTGGTTATCCTTTTTATCTTAATCTCTTCTTATCTTTTAAATTCTTTCACCGAATTTTGTGGGTATAATTCACTGAAAACCCTCACAATACAACACTCGTCCAGTAGGGTAACGTAGAGATTTAATGGCTTGTTGCAAATGCTAAGTGCAATGTGAGTTGGACAAAAGTGGATTAGGATTTTTAGTTTTTTTCTTTTTCTTTTTAGATTAGAATTTTGCTCGAGGACTAGCAAAAAGTAGGTATGGGGGTATGATTTGTGTGCTTTTTATACATGTTTTACATCACTGTTTATACCTATTATTTGTCATATTTAATATTGCATGGGTATTTTATTAGTGTTATTTTACAGATTTTGGGTCAAGAGCAAATTAGAAGAAAAAGAGCGAAAATTGACAAATTGGCTATATCAAATGAATTAAGAGATGCAGAAGCAGAGATTTGAAGTAGAGATGGAACATCTCAATAGAGCCTTCACCAAAATCAGAAATTTCACAAAAATCTAGGACTGAAATGGACCAAGAGTTTGGCCACCCAGCCGTAAATTTCGGCCAAGCAGCCGTGGACCAGTCAACGGGAATGCCAACTCAGAGGTCAACACAAGTCAAAAAGCGGAGCGCCAATACAGTAAAAAGTTCGACCAGCTGGCTGACCTATGGCGGTGCTTATGGATAGAATTTTTCTAGAAATTCGTGTAAATTAAGAAACCTAGGTTTTTATATTCGACTAGGGTTCTACTGTTCCCTGTTCTATATAAACGCCGCCAAGCCTCTTATAAAAGATACAATTTAATTCTCTCTTTTATTTTGAGCGAAAATCAATAAACTTCTGCTATTAGCCATTAATTTTCAGAGTACTTTCAGCAGAAAATTCTTCAAGGCTTCATCTTTATTGGTGCTCTCTTACCTTTCTTTTACTTTTTTTAATTGATTATATTCCATGATCTCTTTTAATATTATAATGTGTTTTATTTTCATAATTATGAACTAATTTTTCTTAGCTAGGGGCATGATGTAGGGATTGTATTGATGATATGAGATTATGTTTTGTGCAAATTCTCCTATGTGTTTTATAAAGTTTAAATCTTTTATACGCTAATTTGTTAAATCTTGTGTTTTATGTTATAATTGATGCACATAATTAATCAGAAGGTTAGGTTAGAGTCCGAGAGGAGATAACTTAGTAAAAGCTTCTAGGATTAAAATCATAACTCGAAACGTTGAGACATAAGAGTTGTGCAGTCAGGTAGGAATATCCATCATGCTTAATGCATCTTCTGACTAGCAATTTACTAGATCGAGAGATTGTGGATTCTAAATTTAGAAGATAGAATTGGTATTGTTCGAGAGAAAGTACTAATTAGGATAGGGAATTCTGATTGTTAGCATGAATAGGATGAATTAGCACAAGCATAATATTTTATCTGATTACAATTATTAAAATCATTACCCTAATTCTTTTCATAATTAAATCAAACTTCTTTAGTAGTACTTTAATCACAACATCTTCCAATTACATTAATTATTCAAATAGAACTAGAAAAGATTAAGTTGATACTTAAAACAACAATCCTCAAGGGAACAATACTCTACTCACTATTATATTACTTGAAAATAATTGGTACACTTGCCCGAATTCGCACATCAGTCTTCTTCAAATTTCACCAAGAACCCTGACATTGATGTGGCTTTTTTTTGGACGGTCCGCCATGATTTCTTCCTTTTCGTCAGATGAAGGGGAAAAAGAGAAGGGACAAGATGATAATGATGAGCAGGCTTCTCACTTTCTGGGAGTCTGGAGGAGCATAGTATTAATGTCATGAAGGGCTTATTATAGTGCATTAGTCACTGTAATAGGGTACCGCCATCGGGGTGACAAGTAGGATTCTTACTGTAACTTGGTCGAGTAATCTGGTCTCTAGTTCACTCAATCTTGGGCAAGCAAGCTTCGATGTTGAGGCTCGGAATCTCTTTCCCTATGGCATGCACGAGGACGAAGAGAAGGATCTCATCAGCTGAATGCGCCGATGAATCACTCCTCTTCCGAGAGTTCGGAGCCCTCCCTCAAAGCACCTCGGAGGGGATGTGATACCATCACCTTCTTGCGTGTCTTGCAAGATTCAAGTTGATCGGACGTTGCTCCCTCGCTCTTAGAGGGCTTCTTGGGAGTTCATATCATCCTTTTTGCAAATGCGAGGAGGATGGTGGCATCGGTTCGACCACCCAGGAGTGGTGGGGAGAGGAAAGGGGAAGGTGTTCAAGGTTGAAACATCCTCTTTGACCCTTGCCTTGCCTTGCGTAGCCTCTTGATCTTCTCTTCACCGATGCGGGGACCTTCGTAGGGTATGACTTCTAGTAGATGTCCCATGTAGACATGTTCTCGGAGTTCAGAGGTGAGGCAGGACTAGTGTGATGGAGGGATCAGAGTGTCTGGATTCAGATCTTCTATATTTTTTTTCAAAAATGTAAACATAGAGATGTAATGAAATTTCTCATATTGCGCTTGTTGGATGTAACAAAATGAAATTAATGGAATATTTTTTAGAATGGCTATGTTTGGATCTTGCCTGATTTGTTTTTACTGTAAACTTTTGGGACTGATATGATCATGCCTCTTCGGAGTGCTATACTCTATCTCTGGTATGGTCCGTTGGGAACGAAGTATAGAAGAGTTTTCATTGTTGTTTCTCAGTGAGGGTGATCCCATCAGCAGTACCAGCAAACATTTGGACTCCGAGTGGGGGAAATCTCAGCAGAGGAGTGTTTTGATTGAGTTTTTCCTGCACACAAAAATAAAGAATTTTAGATTTAGGAAAAGGATGTGCGAGGTGCTCAATTCTAATCCGCGGTAGCAATGGCTATGCGGGTCGTGATCCTCAGGGAGGGACTAGCGATGGAAGCGTTTAAGTAAGATTCTCTAAAAATTATTTTCTTTTATTATTTACAATGGTATATGATATTTACAATGAGAAGGTGAAAAGTAAATTTGAGAGAGATGGAGATCTAAACTAGAATTAGAAAGAAAGAAAACTATACATACATACCTCTTCTACCTTGATTACCTTTGATCCGTGCGATGACTTACCTTGTCTTGGAAGGCGTACAAGTATGGCGTATAGGATCGTCCACCTTCTTGATCTACACTACGAAAATAAAAGACAAACTAACGAAGGTTTGTTCATCTCCATAGGCCATCAAGGGCTCTTCTTCGGCTAGGCAGTCTCAACGCAATTGGGTCTCATGGTTCACAAGACATTAGAGAGAAAATAGAAGAAAACAAGAACAAAAGAAACACAAGATTAAACAAGAATAAAAGAACATTAAAAAAAACGAACCTCAAGTGGATTTCATTAACAATGGAAGAAAAGTAGGCTTACACCGCTGTCACCTCAGTACAAGCATGGACTCCTTCCTCCATGAAAGCTTCCTCCACTCAGAGTTACAAAATTTACAAAAGAAAAACAAAAATAAAATCTAACCTAAACTACAAGTTAGCCTAAGAAACCCTAGAATTTGCTCTGTATTTTCGCTTTGTGTCCTTCTCTGTTGCTCTGCAGGGGTATTTATAGGAGCTGGAAGAAGTAGAGTCCCAGTACAACTCTGTCCTGCAACTTGTTATCATGTTGATCACCGAATATGTCTTATCTGCGGATTGAATTGGAAAGTTTAATCAGAGTTGTAGGTCTTTCAGTCTTCTTTCTGGAGCATCTTGTATCATCGGATTTGAATATCTGTAGCAAAAGTTATGATCTGAATACTAAAACGTGTACAGTCTGAATCCGAATTTATCTTTAAACTCTTCTCCTTTTATCTTTAGGATTGTCTTGCAAGCAACTAGGGTTGAGTAGAAGTCCATCCCTTTTCTTTTAGTATTTGCAACTATTGCCCTTGGGTAATTGCAATTTTGACATTTGATAATTGCAACTTTTGTATTGGGCTTGAATATGGGCTTTTGGGCTTCTTTTAGGCTTTATTTATTATTAAAATAAGAACTCAAGGCCTGCACACAATAAATCACAAAATATTAATAAATGTGCAGAATTATATGAATAAATATGAAAATGTGATGGTAAATATGATGATAAAAATGTACTTTTCACTACCAATCACACCCCCACACTTATCTTTTTGCTCGTCCTCGAGTAAAAATCAAAGAGAAAAAGAAAAGAAAAATTAATCTAACCTAACTCACTTTCGTAGGAATCACGGTTGCACTTAGCACGTGCAACAAGCCGTTAAACCCCTAGGTTACCCTAGAGGACGAGTATTGTCTCGTGAGGGTTTTCAGCGGATTACACCCACAAAATCCATAAAAAGGAAAATATTTGAAATATGTTTGAAGAGACTAAGTAATCTATAAGTTTTTAGGATCCTCATTTTTATTCATTCTTAAACTTAGTCTTTATAAAGTAAATTGTTTTCATTTTAGGTAAGGATCAAATTGAATGTTTGTATAGTCTTTTTCGTTACCCTAAGTCATATGCATCCTTATGAATTTTTACTAGGAATTCCTTAACTTGGACTCTCATGCCTCTTTATTATTATATATATATATATATTTATTTATTTATTTTTATTTTAATATGTATAACTCATCTAATTTTCTTTCGTGTAAGTATCAAGGCTTCTTGAGGCCCTCATACCTAACTAATTGACTATTAGATGTGTTAATACATATATTATATTTCTTAGTTTTCTTAGGCTTTCTAATCCACCCATGTAGCGAACTTAGAGTCGGTGGCTCCCAAACCGGTCGGTTTTAGGGCACCGGGTGAGAAAACACCCCACGGACTTAAGGATTCGAGTGAACTAGGCCACAAAACTAAGAACTTTATTTATACAATCACCTTTAGGCGTGAATACGTATGCTTCTTGAGGCACATGTATCCAGCTTAATCAGTGAATTTCCCTTTTTCAATTTTTTTTCTTTTCTTTTTTTATATGGCACAAGAGTCTTTGTCTTAGAATCCTAGATATGTAAATGTATTAGGTATGCATATTTCATTAAAGTAAAAATTAAGACTAATTACTTATTCAATTTCTCCTCCTATACCTAAAAATTCAACAATTTATTTATTTTGACAAGGGAAGGCAGAAGTTACCTCAAGGTGGTGGTTCCGGTGGTGATCTAATTGGTCCACGAAATGCGGCCCAATCTACTTTTTGTGGAATTCGGGGGAACCCACCAGAAATTTTTCTTATATAACCCACTAAAAAGATGTGTCCATTAAGGATTTTTATTAAATATTTGACCCCATCTAATTTCCAAATTGCATAACTGATTTCGGAGTCAAATTTGTCAACCGCCTTGTCCAAAATGGAGTGTGAAAAATGGAATGCTTGACTTGGACGTCATAGGTACGGGAACAAATACCGACTCAGAAAAGAAACTTAAATCAAGTAAGGGTTCAGGAGTCGGGCTAGCTTCAGGAAGTGGGTCCAAATCAATAAGTTGAAATTCAAGTCCACAATCATCTTCCCACAATGGAATGTGACTCAATATTGGTGATTCAAGTTCAGGAATGATAGGTGTGGGAATCAAGACTGACTCTAAAAGATTACCTAAGTCGGGTAACAAAACAGGAGTCAATAATGATTCGGGAATTTGAACTTGATCACAGATTTGAGAATCTAGGTCACATATCTCATTGGGTTCAATTTCATAAAAATGAGAACTTGCCAATTTATCCATGGGACTTTCAAAATTGCAAAATTGGTCAAGTTCAATATGATCATCAAAAATGGGTGATTCAATTTCATGATGAATTGGCACAGGATCCAATGTTGACTCGGGAAAAGTAAAATCAGGTGGAGACACCGGAGTCATTATTGAATCAGGAAGTAGAATTGAATCACCAAGTGGAAGATCATGATTATATTCATGCTCAAGTTCTATTTCAGGAAAGGAAAAACTTGCCAAGTTATCAAAATTTGAAGTTTCGGCAAGTTCACATGATGACACTGAATTAGAATCTTGTTGTCCAAAGCAACTTGGTTCGTCGGCTCTAACAGAATGATTAGCGATATCAGAATTGGCCGGACGGTGAGAACGCAAAGATTGAACCATCATATCTAGATCATGCTCACGAGCTAATCTAGCCTGAGTCATGGCTTCAAGCCTCTTTTGTGATTGGACTTGGAAAAAGGAAGTGTAATCGTGATGAAGTTGTGAGTCGGTAGACTCACGCATCATCATGTCTAAGATTGATGGTGGTTGTTGCTTGGACTCGTGCATACTCATCATTTCCTGGATAGATGGTAATCTATTCTGACTGGATGGAAAAAAAAAATTCTAACCTAAGTTAGGGTAGACCTATGACCTAGACGACTCCTAACTGGTTAGACTGTCCACGGGAGGTAGGGTGCAGACTTTGACCACAAGTTAATCAGCCAGGTCAGGACAAGAGTGGTGGGAGGTTTTCCATCAAAGACGTTCCTTAATTAAATAACCACCAATCTTCGGGCTTTCGGCCCTCAATCCCCTTCCTAGACACTGATTTGGCAGGAGTCAATTTCTAACACCGTTCCCCCTTAGGATAATCTCCTAATTGAGTCCGAAATGTTGCTAGGGCCCACGTCTACTAATTTTAAGTTAGGCTTGGGTTAGTGAGTGCTTGGGATATGATTTTTGGGCTAAGGAAGGGTGATGAAATCCCCACCTTATCTTGTTAATGGGTTATGCCCTTAAAATAAATTTGTGCAAGTGTACAAAATATGTAAATAAGATTCACTCAAAGCATCAACCAAGAGATGAGTCCTATTCTACATGCAATGCGAACGTACCTTGCTCCAGCACTCTTCAACAGTAAAAATAAAGGAATTGAAAAGACACGTGCCTAATATGCAAACGTCTAATCAATTTTTATCTTTAACAACAAGTATTTTACTGTTGATTAATTAGCAGTAAGCAGGGTTATCACAGAACAAAGTTTAACAGAGCAGTAGACAGATATTGCAATTTGCAGAAACCTGCAAAAATTTCAGTCAGTAGTCCTCTGCTACTGCCGCGGATCCGCGGCTATTGCCGCGTTTGCGCGGCAAAGTAGCAGGCTCTGCTGCTCTGCCTTCGAGGGCAGAGGCACAGAGTTGCTATATGTCCACTTCTGCTGTCAGTTTCCCTGTTCTCCAAACCTGCAAACAGAAAAGAATAAACGAATTAGTTAATAATTAAAAATTTTTTTTTAGAGATAAACTTACCGTCCCTCCCCGGCAACGGCGCCAATTTTTTTGATTGAGTTTTTCCTGCACACAAAAATAAAGAATTTTAGATTTAGGAAAAGGATGTGCGAGGTGCTCAATTCTAATCCGCGGTAGCAATGGCTATGCGGGTCGTGATCCTCAGGGAGGGACTAGCGATGGAAGCGTTAAGTAAGATTCTCTAAAAATTATTTTCTTTTATTATTTACAATGGTATATGATATTTACAATGAGAAGGTGAAAAGTAAATTTGAGAGAGATGGAGATCTAAACTAGAATTAGAAAGAAAGAAAACTATACAAACATACCTCTTCTACCTTGATTACCTTTGATCCGTGCGATGACTTACCTTGTCTTGGAAGGCGTACAAGTATGGCGTATAGGATCGTCCACCTTCTTGATCTACACTACGAAAATAAAAGACAAACTAACGAAGGTTTGTTCATCTCCATAGGCCATCAAGGGCTCTTCTTCGGCTAGGCAGTCTCAACGCAATTGGGTCTCATGGTTCACAAAACATTAGAGAGAAAATAGAAGAAAACAAAAACAAAAGAAATACAAGATTAAACAAGAATAAAAGAACATTAAAAAAAACGAATCTCAAGTGAATTTCATTAACAATGGAAGAAAAGTAGGCTTACACCGCTGTCACCTCAGTACAAGCATGGACTCCTTCCTCCATGAAAGCTTCCTTCACTCTCAGTTACAAAATTTACAAAAGAAAAACGAAAATAAAATCTAACCTAAACTACAAGTTAGCCTAAGAAACCCTAGAATTTGCTCTGTATTTTCGCTGTGTGTCCTTCTCTGTTGCTCTGCAGGGGTATTTATAGGAGCTGGAAGAAGTAGAGTCCCAGTACAACTCTGTCCTGCAACTTGTTATCATGTTGATCACCGAATATGTCTTATCTGCGGATTGAATTGGAAAGTTTGATCAACATAGGAGTTGTAGGTCTTTCAGTCTTCTTTCTGGAGCATCTTGTATCATCGGATTTGAATATCTGTAGCAAACGTTATGATCTGAATACTAAAACGTGTACAGTCTGAATCTGAATTTATCTTTAAACTCTTCTCCTTTTATCTTTAGGATTGTCTTGCAAGCAACTAGGGTTGAGTAGAAGTCCATCCCTTTTCTTTTAGTATTTGCAACTATTGCCCTTGGGTAATTGCAATTTTGACATTTGATAATTGCAACTTTTGTATTGGGCTTGAATATGGGCTTTTGGGCTTCTTTTAGGCTTTATTTATTATTAAATAAGAACTCAAGGCCTGCACACAATAAATCACAAAATATTAATAAATGTGCAGAATTATATGAATAAATATGAAAATGTGATGGTAAATATGATGATAAAAATGCACTTTTCACTACCAATCAAGGAGTTGCGTTCACAATCGTCTCTAAGTGGGGGGCTAATCCCATCAACAGAGCGGGGAACTGGCTATAGCTCTGAGTGGGGGTAAGCTCCAACATCAAATTGGGTCCATCATCTCCAAGTGAGGGTGGAACATATCATCAGAAAGGCGAACCGACAGTCAGGGTATTGACCCGTCGTCAGATTGGGCCCGTCATCTCCAAGTAGGGGTGGAATCCATCAGTGGAGAGGCAAACCCGATAGGGTTCTAAAGTGGGTTATTGACCTATCATCAGATTAAACCGTCATCTCTGAGTGGGGGTGGAACCCACCAGCGGAGAGGCAAACCTGGTAGGGTTCTGAAGTGGGGGTATTGACCCATCACTAGATTGGGTCTGTTGATTTTGAGTGGTTGTGGAACTTATCAGCAGAGAGGCAAACCCAATAAGGTTCTAAAGTGGGCGTATTGACGCATCATCAAGTTGGTTCAGTCGTCTCAGAGTGGGGGTGGAACCCATAAATGGAGAGGTGAACACGGCAGGGTTCTAAAGTAGGGATATTGATCATTATCAGATTGGGTCTGTCATCTCTGAGTGGGGGAATAAAACCCATCAGCAGAGAGGCAAACCCGGCAGGGTTCTGAAGTGACGGTATTGACCCATCAGATTAGGTTCGTCTTCGAGTGAGGGTGGAACCCATCAGCGGAGAGGCGAACCCGATAGGACTTCGAGTGGGGGCAATCTTAGCAATGGAGTTGCACTGACAAAGGGAAACTGTCAGTGGTACTAGCAGAGGGAAACTGTCAGTGGTTTGTCTACCCATGGGTTAGATGTGGGGAGCTTGTAGGCTGATACTTGCATTGCCATCTGAGCGAGGGGAATCCCATCATCGGAGCGTGCAAGTATTAGGGGCTCTGAGAGGAAAAAATCCCTGCAGCAGAATAGGGACATCGAGCGGAGGATTCCCACAGCGAAGGGTTTCAACTACCCATAAGCTAATCGAGAGGTGGCTCATAGGCAGGTGTTTGCGTTGCCATCTCCAGAGGTGGAATCCATCAGCGGAGCTTGTAAGCATTGGATTCTGAGTGGTGGTGGAACCCATCAGCATAGCGTGTAAGCATTAGACTCCGAGTGGGGGTGGAACCCATCAATGTAGTTGGATTCATATCTCCGATTGGGGGTAAGACCCATCAGCAAAGTGACGAACTAGGTGGAACTCTAAGGGAGGGGATCCCAGCAGCATAGTGAGCGAAAACAGTCAGGAGCAAAATGTGATTTTATTTCATAATTGAAATAAAATAAACAAATTTTGAAATACAAGGGGTGTTATTGGTGGACGTACTGTCATGTCTTTATTGGCAGGAGCAGATCACTCAATCGTTTTGTATTGGGTGATCACGTGTTGCGGTTGGGTAGGAAGCGGAGTGCTCGACTGTCCTACACCAAAGGCTGTCTTGGGGATGAGGATGTATTCTTTGAGAAAGTCTTGGCGGACAAGTTCTTCCAGGTACTCTGGAGGCTCTTGCAGTGGACAGTCCAGTGTTCTTTGCTACGGTGATAAGAACAGTATTCTTCTGCTCCGGAGAGTGTAGGGTCATATTGGGTTCTCGACTGCCTCACTCACGGTTGGTCTTTTATAGTATTAAAGACTTCGTTGATGGGGAGCCTCAATGGAGTGAAATGTTGTTCCATCTTGAAGGTTTGGGATGGATTCAGATATAGGACTGGGAATGCCTATCTTTTGTAGGTTGGTTGCCCCTGATTCTGGCTACTGACATGGGTTGGAGCTTCGTGTTGCGACTTCGACTTCTCTCTGTCGTTATAGCCTTAAGAGACTGGTTGAAAAAACTCTCCATCACTTTCTCAACATGATGTATGGTTGGGCTCGGGACAGGACCTCACTCATTCGAGTGACGTCATGTTTCAGTAGATGCTTGTACAACGGGAGAGAAACTTGCAACCCACTGATGAACATGAATGCAGAGATATCTTCACCACGGTTGAGCATCTTGGCGAGTTGGTTTTGAAAGTAGCTGACGTACGACTTGAGACTGTCACTGGGTCTCATTTTGACAGTGAAGAGGTGGTGGCTGTTCTTCTTGTCATTTTGGCGGGAGACATACTAGGTGAGAACATCTTGGTTATGTTCTCAAAGCTGTGGAGCGAATGCAGGACAGAGAGTAGAACCAATCCGAGGCTACACCTTTCAGACTTGATGGAAAGGCCAAGCACATGAGCGAATCGTTGCAGGAATAAACCACAATCTTTTCTTGGAAGTGTCTGATGTGTTGGACCGGGTCGCTGGCTTCGAAGTAGCAGTCGAAGATCAGAGTTAAGAACTTCTTCGAGAACTTGCACTCCAGGATCTTTTCAAAAAGAGGAAAGTCGGAGAGTTTGGCAACTGCCTGTGTCAGTCCGCTATAGAATTGCAGCTTCACCTCCTGGATTCACTTTTGGACCAGGTCATTGAGGGTTCTGATGTTGGGAAACTCCTCAATCTTCCTCCGAGTTTTGTCATGCTAAACCCCCATCCGAAAATGAGGAGAATCAGCTTTGCTGTCGGAGTCGTCTTCGCGTAGGAGAGACATCAGTCTGGGCCACCTCAGATTGTGATGGGCCCATGACTTGCGTCTCCCGCTTTTTGGGTTCGTCCTCCAATTGCGTTTGCGCCTGTTCCTTGAGGGTGGCGACTTGAGCCTAGAGTTGGTCATTGAGTTGCTTCAGCGCCTCCTATTCGCGAGTGATGTTCTCGTGGTCGAGAGCCATCTGCTTCCGATCACGATCTGATCGGGCTTGCTGCTTCTTCATCTGCTCTTTTATGTCATCTAGCATCTGAAGGATCTGTTCTTCGTATAGCGACAGCGGTCGAGCGCTGGTGGTTGTCCTCTAAGACGAATAGGAGCCGACGTCATCTGTGGCATGCTCGCGATCAGCAGCGTGTGGGAGGACCGTGCCCCAGCAGGGGTACTGGTCTTGCCCTTTGACAGAGCGTTGTTGTGAGCGATCATTTGCTTCTTGAGAGGCCATTGATGCCAGGAGATAGGCTTTTTAAGGAAGGTTTGGGTTGGAATGGAGGGGCATATCGAGTGTAGACTCTAAGATCTCAGTGAACGCACCAGTTTGTTATGGATAAAACCCCGCCACAAGTGAATGGACACTCCTGATCAAACCTGTCAGAGCACACATAAAGAAGACGCCTTTCAGGTTAGGAGCACCGGTGTGGTCCCGACCTGAGACCCTCGGGCGTGAGAATCAGTAGGTGAAAATGAGGGAGGACTGAGCAGAGAGAACTATCAGTGTGTTGTGAAAGTGGACTGACAGAGAAAAGCAAACAGTGTGGTGTGGTATGTGCTCTTAGGATTAGAGAAGCGACCTCCATCTCTTTGGAGAAGGAAATGTGTTTATACCTGACAGAGATAGTGGAGCGGATGCGGCTAAATACAGAACTCAACTGATTGGTTTGAATCTTCTGGTCTCCGTAACCATCTAGGTTGAATCTTGACAGTTGGGATTAACGCAGTGAAAGATTATCCATCGTTATCCTCAACTGTTTGATGAGCTGTATGATTGTTACATAGTCCTAACCGAGTAGGGAATAAGGGCACTCAACTGTCTTCGCAATCTGCGTGATTCATCTCGATTTACCGCTAGAAGAAAATAGTTGTTGTCACGTGGGGACTCTTGAACTGGAATTAAAATGCCTTCGATAGGTGACATAGCCTCGAAGTCATAGACGTGGGTAGTCTTTAGAGGGAGAGTGAAGGAGACTTCGGATTTGGTACCGAAAATTGATTTATGATCCTACTTCAAAACACGTGTCATGATTCTGACAGGAGTCAAAGTTTTGGCCACTACAGTACCGATTCCTTGCAAGTTAGAACCAAGAAGACAATAAGATGACACGCAAGAGGGATGATAAAAAGACTTCGATGCGTACATGAATCCATAGACTCTTACTTGTTTCATTAGCCTCTCATTAATGAAACAGGATGGGAGCACATTAATGATTAGTAGACTACGGCCTTTGCATATTTATGCTCCCGGTTATGAGACAGGAGAGCATCTTACCTTCTACTGAAAGAAGGAAGGGAAAAAAAAGAAAACGAAGAAGAAGAAGAATATCTTACCCTTGAGTCAAAAAGAAAGAAAAAGAACGGTATGCGCCTGAAGAATGGGTTTGAAACAATTGTTCACCGGTACCTGCTTCCAAGGACTAATTCATCAGTCAAAAGTTTCAGCATTCCAAACATTTATCACATTTCGTAAGACATAGTAGGTACATTTCCGTGCTCAGATATACATTTACTTCCAAAAAAAGTTCATACCTTGTAGTTTTATTTGCAAACAATATGCCAAATAAGATTAATAAATTCATAAATGCAAACCCCAAACGAATAATGAAAATGCACCAAGTTTTGCACGCCTTGAATTGAATTAGTTCTCTGCATGACATTTGGTAGAAAAAGTGAAGAATCTATCCAACTCAAATACTGATAAAAGATGAAAGAGCGATAACATGCAAAATAGTGCAACACTAGACTACAAACCCAAACCATGCACGATGATTTGCAGGGAAAAGCAACAGAGATTGTGACATTTTATCTCACAGCATCAAACATCAGTTGAAGGTAAAGTTGGAACAGGATAAAGAAAAGAAAATTGAATATACTGCACCATAATGCACTGGAGGAAACCTCAGAAAAAGACGCCGTGGTTGCTTCAAGGAAGAGACACAAATTTCTTTCTGAACGGCGATTGAGATTTTGCACTTGATAAGAATACTCGAGCTCCACTAAGGGTTAATGAGCTGTGTCAATTCTTGCAGAACCGGGCTTCATTGCAAAATGTAAGGTCTCTAAACCTCTGCATGTACCACATGAAAGATATCAGTATTCTGAAGAACAAGAACACAACTGATAGAAAATATTCGCATGTAATAAATTTGGAGGAAATTTCAGTATAGCACAATCAGTTTTTTTCTTCTTTTTTTAACAGATTTTTGGTGGTAGTAAAACTATCTATAATGAGGGTGAAAGAGTTTTAGGTCAAGATGTCAGGCCTTCAACTATTCTTAAAAGATTCAGTACTAGAGCATGACAACACTTTATAAAGCCTTAAAGCATATTGATAGATACAGCCTCACAAGTGAAAGAATTTTCAGGAGCATGAGTTCTTTCTGAAAAGTATTGTTCGAAGGAAAAAAGAGAACTAGTTATATTATGCATCACATTTAATAACATCCGAAGATGAGTATTTATAGTTAATGGTCCGAAAAGAAATGAGCTGATGCTTTAGGAAAAAAGTTTGCATCAACAGTTGATCACACTTGCAAAACCAATACACAAGACAAGAAAAGGAAGGGTGAGATGAGAAAGTTGTAAGGATCTTAACTTTGATTTCTCCTTGGATGTTTCTCTACACTCAGATTAATTTGGCAACATGTTGTAATGTCCTTATATTTCTTTTTCTTTTCTCAAACATGAGTACTGAAAATAGCAGTATGAAATTATTAAGCCCAACCCTAAACCAAGTATGCAAACAAAAAGAATGTTTGCTAAGAAGTATAAAGAATGATTTGTATTTAGCATTTGAGCATCAGTTTGGTGTGGTATTCTCAAATAAAATATTCTTCCTGATTGTTTTGAAACAGAGATTTTTGAATTTCCAACCTCAACAAATGCTGCGATAATGTTAAATATATAAGAGAAGCATCATTAAGATTGATAACAACTGAGCATCATATGCCACATTCTTCTGCTTTACTATTTGATATTTCAATTACTCTTATTAACAACAACAGAAATATTACTTTTTTTTTAGAAGATGCGAGAAAATTTTAGTTGATTAAGATTATCAGTCTAGAGAGAGCAGATATTGCTAGTATATACATATTGCACACCATTTTTAAGTTTCATATGCTGTCTGGTATAACATGCATTGCTTAATTTTATTGTATGTATCTGGATTGTATAAATCAGGTTTAAACAACCATTCGCCTTGTATACTATGTCATCATATGCTCTTGGCGTGCTCTTTAGCTTTACATTGCTTGTAAAATATATCTGATGAAATTTGCTTCACACTCGCACCCCAATTTCACAGGACTACAGCCAGACATTTTGGAATTTCCATAACCTCTAAGAGAAATAATCTTTCTTTTAGTTAATCAAATCTGCTGTTTAAGTTGAATCTCTTTTATACGTGTCCCCATAGACTCACCAACAAGAACCAACATAAGATCACAAGGCTCCTAGTTGAATGTATATGATCTTGAAGAAAGCACTAATCAGTGAGTTCCCCCATATCTAGCCACATATTACAGAACCTTAATTTCATATTACAGAACCTTAATTCAAAGATACAACATTGACTGATTCATTCTGTTAACACAAGAAGAACTAGAAATATGAGGAGGAGGAGCAAGGAGCAAGAACACAAAAATTTCTTTTCTATCAAACTCTTACTTTCTCTCTTTTCATTCAAGGATGACAACACTATTTATAGACTCCTAATGACTCTTGAGATTCCACACACATTGGAATTCCACACACAATGACTCTTAAACTTCCTCACAATGACTCTTGGTAATTACAAACTACATAATGCATTTGACCTCTCATCTCCTTAATTAATATTATATTGGGAACTCCAAGGGACTTTGTTTGAGTTTATCTTTCAACACATTCACCATCACGGCCAGGGACCAAGAACCCATTTCTTCTGATGTTGTTTCCATCTCCATTTGCAAATCCACGTACCTCCATGGTCACAACAGAACCGAGTTTTATTTTGCGTTTGTGGGACCTCGCCCCTTTGATCAGGATTGCTGAATGTTGGTTCCCATATCCAGCCTCCTACATTACTCTTATCATCTTCTGCAAATGAGCATCACATTCTTACTCTGAATGTCATTACCACTCGACATCATTAGCCAATCACTCCATTGTCGCTCATCCTCGTTAGCTTAATCATTAAGTTCATTGATTTCCATTTTAGCTGATAAGATGACACCCCACAGAATTTTTTTGGCCAAGAATTGCATTCAAAAAAGTCCATTACTGGTTGATCTTCCCTAGATAAATTATTTATCTTATTCCAACCATGCAACTAAAAAGAACCAGAACATAAAAGAAGAATGAGGAGAATGTCTTGTCGAGGCACCAATATTTGTTTCTAGTCTAGACTGAAATGCAGGATATTCACACTCTTATAGCTGGCAAAGCCAGAAGTTCCTTCTCACAAACAGGTGTCATCTCCCACTGGCCAAACTTCTATCTCATGTTAACTGGAAAAGTCAGCAATTTGATTTTCACCCACAGACAACATGATACTTTCCAAAACTTAATTATGACCAATTTGCTATGTATATGATGCCGAAAATGGTAGACCGAATTGACATCACCCTTCAATTCGAATTAGTAAAGCAATGCCTCCAGGAACAATCTGGACTCCAAACGGGCATGTTCATTGTTTGACTATGTACATGGAATTCGGGATTTTCAATGCCCTGTGGATGCTTCCTAAGTTTGAGGGTTAGACATGATGTCAATTCTCCATGCTATTTTCAACGAGCGTCGTGCCTTCACCACAGTGAAACACTAGCAGATCGCTTTCTTGCGACTTCTCTTGTTTAGAATATAAGAAGTATTATAGAATGTAGATGTATCCAAGACTAAAAGTTAAAGACCTAATGAATGAATAATGGGGTTCACAATTCCATTTAATTTATAGATGCATTTAATGATTTTCACTTTCTGAATAAAAGAATATGATCTTTGTATTGTTTTTTATGTATAACTTGGAAAAATTATTTATCCAAGTCATATTACTTTATTTAATAGTCTTATTCTTAAAAACTCATTCTGAATTTCACACACACACACACACACACACACACACACACACACTATAAATATGTAATTTTACATCGATGCAGTAATTCAATACTTGCCCAATGGTTGCATCATGTAACATCATCTTGCAATTTAACATGCATGTCAATGGGCCATAACCTTTACTACTTCCAGAAATCCCCAACTACTAGGAAATTTTACCTGGACATAACTGATGAGGACACCAGAGCATGTACACGATATGGATGTGTCTTTCAGCGTAGGCGGCACGCCAGTTTGATGAGCCCAGACCTATGGTTTTAGTGTTTTATTTCAGATATATTTCTACTGTATTTTGCTTGTATTTCTGTTATATTTGCTTGTATTTTCTTTTTTTTAGTGGGGCATAACATGGGATAGTGGGTAGTTATTACTTTTAATGGGAAGTTGTGTGTAGTGGGAAGTTGTGTGAGTTGTAGTCTATATCTATTTTCAAATTTGGTGTTGGTTTTTGAGAAATGAAAAAAAGCTGAAATTCACTCTCTCTTGCATGTTTAGCTCTACCTTCTCCACTCTTTCTCCTCGCCCTCTCCTCTTCTCTCTTATTAGTCTCTTCTTTATCTCCTATACCTCTTCCTCTACAACATTACCAACAGTAACAGTGAAGCAAAAATAACAGCAGACGCAGCAGCAGCAGCAGACGCAGCAGCGTAGCATCAACAGCAGAGGCGGCAGCAGCAGCCGCATACTGCAGCAGCAGCAGCAACAACAGCATACTACAGCAGCATCCTGCAGTAACAAGAACAGCAGCATCCTGCAGCAACAACACAGCAGTCCCAACGCTCCATCAGTCCTTCGGTTTGAAGATTCATGCTTGAGATCGAGCCAGTTTTACTTCTACTAGAGTACTGCTGCGGCGAATTCTATGAGATTGTCTATTCAGACGACCATCCCGACTTCATCTACACTCCGAGTATCCCACTGGTTTTCATTTTGTTTCTGCATCAACTCTTTCTTCCAGTGAATCAGGAGCAGCCCCCAGAAGATCTATTTGAAACCAGAAGTGACACTGAGGTACCACCATTGGAACACCTTCAGATTTGATTTTTTCAATATGAGATTTTCAGGCATTTCTTTCCTTTAGACTTTATCAGTTCCTAAGTAGGGACTCTTTATTATATTATCGTTCTATTTGCTGTCCTCATAAAGTAAGTTGAGCGCACTAATTGTTACCTTGTATCTGTCGATATGAACATTACATGTGGGACTTACCATCTTAGAGCATTGTCATTAATCTTTCAGTTTCATCTTGAACCTATTGTATGTATGCAATTTATTTTCTATAAATATTAGTCACTATTTCAAACTAATAACTTGTAGTCTAGATCGATCCCTTTATTGGTGAAACGTACTTCATTTACTTTGTTGTTGAGCTCCAAACATGTACACACACGTTACACATCATTTTGGTATCAGAGCTGCGTTCTAGGCTAGAAATTTTAATCATCGCGTGTAAATTGCATCCAATAGACTTTAGTAATATGGAATTGCATGTAGAACCATCACTTTGTTTTAAAAAAAACGCATTCATACATTTTCATTTGGCAATAAGTGCAAATCATAGTCAGTCCTTTAGTGTATGCCAACTCGTAGTGGTAGATCATACCTACTTGACAAGATTACTGAATCCCAGGATGCTTCAATGAATTCTGAAGTCCTCCATAAGTTGGAAGAAGTTTTGAGTCGCCTTCTAACTGTTGAACAAAATCAAGTCAAACTCCAACTTGAAGTGGATGCTCAATTAGCTAAGTTTGAACAAAATCATGATCCACCACCTATTCCACCCATCCTGAACACTCCCCATCATAGAAATCTTCAACCTTTCAGGAATGAGCGAGATTCAGATGAACGTATTGTGAGGAGTATCAAAATCAATGCCCTTCTTTTGATGATACACTGGAACCACAACTGTTTTTGGATTAGATAAAAGAAATGGATCGTTATTTCAAGTGGTACTCAATGTCAGAAGAGCGAAAAGTCAATTCTGCCGCCATGAAGTTTACTGGGCAAGCTAGTCAATATTGGGCTAAGCTTGAAACTCTTTGTGACTGAAGAGGAGAGCATCCTATTGGTACTTGGCGTGACATGAAAACCCAGCTGAAATAAAAATACCTCCCACCTTCTTATTACCCGAGGTTATTAGACAAGTGGAACCAATTCTACCAAGAAAGCAAGTCTGCCAAGGAATTCGTCGCCACATTCGACGAGTTCCTCATAAGGTGTAGTATGCTTGAAACTAAAACTCCTATGCACTTTCTAGGTTTAGAGCTGGATTGCGGGAAGATCTTAGGCGCGAACTCTTCGCAAGGAACGTCGACACTTTGGAGAAAGCTTATGCCCTAGTGTAAAACTTGGATGAAGTCAATCGAGCAAAACTCACGACAATAAGGCTAGTGTCCTTCGATCTCCTTTACAGTCTTCCCAAAGCCGAGCTACATCCAGTTCTTCCCAACCTCAGACTGACAACAAGGGTAAGGGTATTGAAAAAAAGCATTTTCAAATTTTATCCTCAGACCAAATGTAATAAATGTCAGGGTTATGGACATATAGCAGCCAAATGTGCCAGTCCATACAAGATCGGACTCATTGACGAAGAAGGCTATCCTCAGTCCGAAGGTGATGAGTACATTCACCAAGTGGATGGAGATGAAGAGGATTTTGTTGAGAATACTGAAGAAACAACGCTAAACTATCTTCAATTACGAGAGTACACCAGATTATCTGTAGTCAGGTGTACCTTGGCACAATCAAAGGTTAGCGATGACCGGAGACGTACTAACATTTTTCACACATTCACCAAGATTGGAGAACGAAGTTGTAAAGTGATAGTGAATAGTGAGAGTTGTATTAATGTTGTCTCCTCAGTGATTATAAATAAGGTTGGTCTGAAAGCTGAACCCCATCATCATCCTTACAAAGTATCTTGGATCAATGAGGTCACACTAAATGTTACACAGAGGTGTCTTGTCCTTATAGAGTTCACTGTTTATAAAGATAGGATATGGTGCGATGTGGTAACCATGAGATGTTGGTCAAATTATCCTTGAAAGACCCTGATTATTCGATAACGATGTTCACATTTATGGCCGTTCAAACATGTGTTTTTTTTGAACATGAGGGCAAGAAGGTCAAGTTGCTTCCTTCGCAACCCAAGAACAATGTTGTTGAGAAAAAATCGGTTACAGTCAAGCAAACAAAAAATCAACCTGATCAGTGCGAAGGACATCGGTCATGATATAACAAAAGGGAAGCGCGTCGTCATTCTCACTGCCCTAGAAGTCCCTAAAGAGTTGATCACCTCGATTCCTTGTGAGGTCGCCCCCGTGATTGATGAATTCATTGTTGTCTTTCCTGAAGATCTTACGGGCCAATTACCACCAATGCGTGACATCCAACACGCTATTGATTTAGTCCCGGGAGCGAGTCTTCCCAACTTGTCGCATTACAGAATGAATCCTACCGAACATGCAGAACTGAAAAGGCAAGTCGACAAATTGTTGGAGAAGGGTTTTATAGAGGAAAGCATGAGCCCTTGCTCAGTGCCTGCTCTGCTGATGCTAATGAAAGATGAAACTTGGTGTATGTGCGTGGATAGTCGCGCGATCAACAAGATAACGGTAAAGTACCATTTTTCTATTCCCCAGCTGGATGACATGTTAAATATGATGGCGGGAGATAAAATATTCTCCAAGATTGATCTGAAGAGTCGAATCCGCCCTGGTGATGAATGGAAGACCGCCTTTAAGACGAAGGATGGTTTGAATGAGTGGATGGTTATGCCATTTGAATTGACAAATGCTCCTAGTGCGTTTATGAGAGTAATGACTCAAGTATTGCGACCCTTCATGAGCAAATTTCTGGTCGTATACTTTGATGACATACTCATCTACAGTAAAAATTAGGAGCAACACTTAGATCATCTATATCAAGTGTGTGGAGTGCTGAGAAAGGAGCAATTGTATGTAAACCCAAAGAAATGTGCCTTTCTTACCAACAAAATTATTTTCTTAAGGTTTATACTTTCTTGGAAAGGAGTATCCGCTAATCCGGAGAAAATTAAGGCCATAGAAGAGTGGCCAGAACCCCAAAGCATAAGAGATGTTAGTAGTTTTCATGAACTTGCCACATTTTATCGACGGTTTATCAAGAGATTCAGCACGATCATGGCTCCGATAAGTGATTGTTTAAAGAGTGGCGAATTCAATTGGTCGAAGCGTGTCACTAAAGCCTTTCAAGAGATTAGACAAAAAATGGTAGAAGCACCCGTTTTGCGTCTACCAGATGTCTTAAAAATCTTTGAAATGGCATGTGACGCCTCGGGAATCAGCGTAGGTGGAGTTTTAAGTCAAGAGGGTCACCTGATAGCTTACTTCAGTGAAAAATTGAATGATGCCAAGCTAAAGTACTCAACCTATGATCAGAAATTTTATGCAGTGATTCAAGCACTGCATCATTGGCGCCACTACCTTTTCCTTCAAGAGTTTATCTTTTCAGACCATGAAACTCTTAAGTACATCAATTCTCAGAAGAAGCTTAACATTAGACATGGACGTTGGGTAGAATTCCTCTAAGATTATACTTATACTCTTTGCCATAAAGCAGGAGTTGAGAACAAGACTGCTGATGCATTCAATTGATGTTTGGCAATTTTAACAGTATTGAGTATGTTGGCCCAAAAGCTCATCACTATAGTTTTGATGATGATTAACTCATGGAGTTATAGTACTAATGATCTTGTGTTTAATTAGTTCAGATATTTGATCAAAATCTTAGTAGGTATTTAGCTTCAACAAAGGATTTAAAGTCAAGTTTGGAAGCTAGCACGTGTTGATTCAAGAGCTCGCGTATCAAGATCGCATCAAGTACTCAAGAGGAGTCTAACTCATTGGATTAAGATTTGGACTAAGTCAAGAAGGAGGAGAAGATTTTCAAGAGAAGATTTTCAAGAAGACTTGTGTCGGGTTTGTAAGCGTCAAGATTTTGTTTTTAGATAAAATGTAAAGGATAGATTAGTTGGTGGATTGCTCAAGTTCATATACACACACAAAATTTATGTGTTTTAAAAAATACCAGTTTAGTTTTCAAGATTCAAAATATACATGTGTTTTATCAAAAATTATTTTAGAGCTTATTGTCAAAAACATAAAAATTCATCACATATGTGTATTAGATCATATCCATACACACTAAGCTTGAAAAGTATTTAAAATATCTTCTTTTATATTGGAGAAGTTTTGAAAAAAATCGTTTTTCAATTTGGAGATTGTTTTTGAAAAAATACAGATTTTTGTTTAAGCCAAAATTTTTATATTACAAAAATAGTTCAAAATATTTGTAATATGTTTTGATTTGTTATCAAACATGTTTGTATATCAAAGTATATCAATGAACTTATTTTTGTAAAATTTATGAGAATTTATGGGATTTTATTGAAGATAAAAGACCAAGTTTTAATCCCTAAAAATATGCTTAACCAGGCCTTCTGCCGGTCGACCGGACGATCGACCGAGACAGAAGTCGGTCGACCGATGTGCACAAATGTGCACAGCCAGTTTGGCTGGAGGACCGGTCGACCGACCCGGTCGACCGGCAAAGAGCTCTGGTCTCTGGATCTGGCTTCGGTCGACCAGGCGGCCGACCGGCAGAGAGCTCTGCTCTCTGTATCTAGGCCTCGGTTGACCGGGCGGGTCGACCAGTGGCACAACGGTCAGAAATCCGACCGTTGGCCGGTCAACTGACAGCATGATTCCTACTGAGTTGGCCTCCAACGACAATATTTTGGGAGTCTATAAATTGGGGTTCCTTGAACTATTTTCGATAAGATTTTAAGTGAGTTTTCAAGCTAGTTTTTTTTACCTTTCTAAGTGTTTTCTTGAGTTTTTTCACCACAAATCCATCCAAGTTTTTCTCACACATACTTGAACTTTCCATTGCTATATAAATCCTATAGGAGAGTTGTTGTGAGAGTGTTTTAGGTGATCAAAGTGTTGAGATCACCAAGTGTTATCTTTGTTTTTGAGGAGGCGAACTTACGGGTTCGTGTTGTTTTGAGTCCTTGTGGGAGCTCGGTGTAGAGGTGCGGCCTCGGCAAGCTAATGTGCTTGCGTGTACTTGTTCTTGTGGAATAAATGAGGGGACTAGTGAGTCCAAGAATTCTAGTGTGAACTCGTTGTAGGTGTTGCGACACCGAGTGATCCGGTGGGATCGATTTTTAGTGAAAATCCTTCATAGTGTTGAAGGTAGGGATGTAGAGTAAACAAATCTCTCGTGTTTGCGATTGCTCTCTCTATCTCTCACTTGTATTTATATCTTGCATACTTACATTGCTATTATCTTTATATGCTTGATATATCTTGTGACTTATTGTTATATGCTTGGGATTGTTTGCTCACACTTGTATTCAACAAGAGAGTCATAGCGGCACCTCAACTCTTATCTAGAGGAATCATGAGGAGATAGTCTATAGCCCTTCACCGGGAATTCGGCTACACTCTTGTGTTATACCTTGTGTGTTTAGCATAATAGTTTTTATTTGCTTAAATAGTATTAATTATGCATTAATTCATCATTAGATTAGCTAGTCACCTATTCACCCCCCTCTAGATGATCTACAGAGCAATCAAGTGGTTGGATTTGAGAAGATAAAAACTGCGTATGAGTCATGTCCTAACTTTCAAGAAATTTTCAGTATTAGTTGAAGAGTGAACAACACGCGAAATAGATGGCTTTTTTCTGCAAGATGGTTATCTGTTTCGATTTCGCAAGTTATGCATATCTCGCACGTCTGGAGAGAATTATTGGTTTGGGAATTGCATGCAAGAGGTCTCGTTGGTCATTTTAGACATAACAAAACTATTAAGACCGTTGAACATCATTTTTATTGGCGAAGTCTCAAAAGAGACGTTGTTAAGCTTGTTAGCAGGTGTCACACATGCCAATTAGCTAAATAGCGAAAATAGAACACTGGTCTGTATATGCTCCTGCTTGTTTCAAACCGTCCTTGAGAAGACATTAGCATGGACTTTGTGCTTGGTCTCCCGAAACTCTGAGAAAGCATGATTCTATACTTGTGGTTGTTGGACCATTTCTCCAAGATGGCTCATTTCATTCCTTATTAAAGACTTTTGATGCGTCTCGTGTGGCCAAACTTGTTTTTAATGAAATTGTGAGGTCGCATGGACTCCCAAAAACCATTGTGTCAGACCGAGATGTCAAATTTATGAGCTATTTCTGAAAACCTTATGGCATCAAGTTGGAACAAAACTGCAGTACTCGTCTGCTTTCCACCCCCAAACTACCGGTCAAATTGAGGTGGTGAATCGAAACTTAGGTAATCTACTACGAACTTTAATGGTGAAACATCATAGGGATTAGCATTTGAAATTGTTTACAGCTGAATTTGCATATAACAATTCCATCAATAGGACAATAGGCATGAGTCCAGCAGAAGTATGCATGGGTTTAAACCTAGACAACCAATAGATCTCATTCCTATGAGTCAGTATGCTAGGACATCTGAGTCTGCATCTGTATTTACATCACATCTTCACGACTTACATAAGAAAATCAGCAACAAAATAAATAAGAGTAATGCTGCCTACAAAATCCAAGATGATCTTCATCGAAAAGTTCAGAGGTTTGAAGTTAGAGACTATGTAATGGTTCGGATCATTCCGAACGATTTCCTCCGAGAACGGTTTAAAAAAATTGCATGCACGTGGAGCAGGACCTTTCGAAGTGATGAAAAAATAAATAATAATGCATATGTTCTAACCTACCTGACGGTTTTGGTATTAGTCTCATATTTAATGTTTGAAGATCTGGTAGTATACAAAGGTCTGAATTTCAATCCGAGTAACTCCTTACTTGATGAGCCTACCAAAAACTTACTTCTGAGGGGACCCTCCTTACCTCCACTTCCAAATCTACCACCCTATGCAGCAGAACAGATTAATAAAATAATAGATGATAAGATTATATCTATTGATGGTGGAATTAGGCGGTATTTAGTCCATTGAAAGGAAAGCCTGAATCTGACGACACTTTGTTGGATCGGGAGGATATACAGCGTTCTAGACCCCAACGCTCTAGAGCAGTACGATAGCAGCAGAGATATCCACTCGACGGGGTCGAGTTTTCCCCATCCCGAGGGAATTGATGAGGGCACCAGAGCATGTACACAATATGGACGTGTCTTTCAGCGTAGGCGGCGCACCAGTTTGATGAGCCCAGACCTATGATTTAGTGTTTATTTCAGATGTATTTCTACTGTATTTTGCTTGTATTTCTGTTGTATTTGCTTGTATTTTCTTTTTTAAGTGGGGCACAATATGAGATAGTGGGTAGTTATTACTTTTAGTGGGAAGTTGTGTGTGTAGTGAGAAGTTGTGTGAATTGTAGTCTATATGTATTTTCAGATTTGGTGTTGGTTTTTGGGAAATGAAAAAAGCTGAAATTTACTCTCTTGCATGTTTAGCTCTCCTCTCCCTCTCCTCTTCCTCTTTGTTAACCTCTTCTTTATCTCCGACAACTCTTCTCTACAACATACCAGCAGCAACAGTGAAGCAAAAACAACAGCATACACGGCAACAGTAGGCAGCATCAAACAGCAGAGGCGGCGGCGGCAGCAGCATCAACAGCCACAGCAATAGCAGCAGCAGCAACAACAGCAGCAGTAGATCCTGTAGCAACAGGAACAACAGCAAGCAGCATCAACACAACAGTCCCAACGCTCCATCAGTCCTTCGGTTTTGAGATTCATACCTGAGATCAAGCCAGTTTTCACTTCTACTAAGTACTGCGGCGAGTTCTATGAGATTGTCTATTCAGACGACCATCCCGACTTCATCTACACTCCGAGTGTCCCACCGGTTTTCATTTGTTTCCGCATCAACTTTTTCCTCAATGATTTAGGAGCAGCCCCCAGAAGATCTATTTGAAACTGAAAGTGACATTGAGGTACCACATTGGAACACCTTCAGATTTGATTTCCTAATATGAGATCTTCAGTTTTTTCTTTCCTTTAGACTTTATCAGTTGCTACAGTAGCGACTCTCTATTATATTATCGTTCTGTTGGCTGTCTTCATAAAGTAAGTTGAGCGCACTATTTGTTACCTTGTATCTGTCGATTTAAACATTACATGTGGGACCTTGCATTGTCATTAATTTTTAGTTTCATCTCGAATCCTATTGTATGTATGCAATTTATTTACTATAAACATTAGTCACTATTTCAATTTGATAACTTGTAGTCTGGATCGATCCCTTTATTAGTGAAACGTATTTCATTACTTTGTTGCTGAGCTCCAAACATGTACACACACGTTTCACATCAATAATTTTCTACAAAATTTCTCTGTGCGTAAACGGGACACAACGCGACGCAACTTGCCCGACATACACTGGACATGTCGGTTTCTCTTATCAACGGAGATTTAATGTCCTCGCATAGGCCTAATGTCCACTGCAATTCCATTTCCACAATCCAAAACAGGTAGGGTCTACGTCTACTTCATAACAGGCTAGTAGCCATATCTAGATGCACATGTGCTACTATATGACATGCATGTGGTCCGTGAACACATTGTATTAATCTTTCATCATCATCAGATGCATTGTATTCATATTCTCCGCAAGTATACCCATACTATGGTAAATACTCTTCAGGCGTAAGCCATGAAGTCTAAATGTTATACTTTATGTCCTAACAACATCAGCATCATCCAGCACAGACTCTTCAACTGATGGTTGACAATTTCTTCTACATGGATTCATTTATCAATTTGTCCGTTAATGGATTATATACAATCTAAAGATTCCAAACCTACGGATTTATGCATTTATTACTTGTCTGAAATGCATATGAAATTAGATAAATCAAACTTGTATGTTTGCTTTTGTATACAGACCTGTTTAGGCTTATTTATGAATTTGCTTTGGCCATTGCTTCTCGATAGAAACTACTTGACTATTTATAGTTAAGTATTGTAGAAATTTAAATATCATGTTTCTGGACCCCCGCGGAAATTAGAAACTACATGTGTTCTCATTTATATTACCGAATTTTGGTACTCAGTAGTCAATAACCAGTGTCAACAGCTAAGATTCTTGCTGTAGTAAATTGTATGCTTGCAATTCCTATAAATTTAAGCCAACTATATGCCCTTATGAAATGTAGCATTAGTCAGTGGAGAATTTTCTATTGTATTTATCATAACGTCTAATTACTAGAAAATAGAACAAGAAGCTACCATTCAAACAAAACTTCCAATCATCTGACGGAATGCAGGAACTCTTCAGTTAATATTCCTGATGGACAGTTATTTGGACAATAAAATCATATCTAAACTGAAGTATTTAAAATAAAAAAAAAAACCATAAAGTTATCCCCATTTCTTGAAATGATCTTTACACAGTCATTAGCAGACTTATAAAATAACCATAACTTCACATTGTGATCAAATCCCGAATAGAAGTTGCAATGCACACTGTAAGGGGAACATGAGTTTGTCTTCAGTGGAAAACGTAAATCCAGTTCATGTTGCTTGAGAAGTTCATATACACACTGTTACAAAAGAAGCTCAACTACAAGACAGTGTAAAGAATGAAAGGTATAAAGTAACAATTTTCGAATATGCTGCAGGATGCTGATGGTACAACTCATTTAAGTTCAAGAGAGGAGAGTAAAAACAATAGAATTAATTAGCAGGAAAGGAGGAACTTGCTTGCAAAGATTAGAACCACATCGTGGAGATTTTCGCCATGAATCCAGAGAAAGCACTCGCAACATGATAACATGTTCTACCAACTTCACAAAAGATGCATTCTCTGCAAGTTTGTTGCATGAAAGACTTAGGAAGCATGTAAGGAAAATAAAAGACCTACATAAATAATGGTTTAATTCATAAATTCCCATGTTATCTTAATGTTCTTACCCAGGCTTCAGCAATCATGTGACATGGTCCCATCCTTCACTCTTCCTTTTGTTCGGCCTCGAGAAAAGGCAAGTTTGACACCAAGTCTTCTTGCTCTTTGCTGACGGAGTTTTAACATCCCTTTTAGCAACAAGTTCAGCCATGTACTGTACAACATCCTGGAAACCAACCAAATTAATTAGACCCTACAAAATAACTACACAATAAAGGGCAATTCTAAGGTTGTTTTAGTTCAAGGAAAGGGAATGGATAGGAAGTAGACCAAGAGTTGACTTCTCCTTTTGAGTGCCGGGAGAAAGAAAAAGTCGGAGAAGAGTAAAGGAATATGTCTTTATGGTCACTGCACTTCTTTCCTTAAGGAATATCTAAATGAAAGCCAAGCGTGCTTTCTTTTCCCTTTCCCATGGCTTACATTTAACCAAGATGGCTTAAAGAAGAGATTATGAAAGCAGAGGGATTACCTGTGCTCCCATTTCAGCTATATGCCTTGGTGGTACTTCTAAAGGGTTCTCTTCAGCACGAAGTATGCGGAGCTTAGACAGCATACCAAAGAGTCTGGCAGGACCCTTATCTGATTATTGCTCATATCCAGCTCTTCTAGCATCTCAAGATGCCATAGACCATGGAAGTGAGAGTAGATTAGCAAAATTGTTTCCAATGTTCAGCTTTACAAGCGTGGTAGCAA